>CM035424.1:85827074-85949138 GCA_020310875.1 Ceratopteris richardii | reverse complement strand
GCTCCGACGGAAGAAGAAATAGTCTCCATTCCAGTGAAATGTTTGAAGATGATTACAAACCATAGCCCATTCCTAGTGAACAAATCACCACAGAAGGCCAAGATATCTTTAAAGCTCCTTGCTCCCATGGTTAAAGCAAGTGGAAGACATTGGGAACACCCATGAAGATTGCACAGAGGTGCAAAATCACATCGCACCACTGCAAGGACCACCTTCCATAGCTTATATGATGGCCACTATATGCCACTACATCCCTTAGTTAAAGCCAATGCTAGATGTAGTGGCACAGATGATGTTGAAGATTTTGGATATGATGCAAAATTTCTTCAACAATTTTCGCAATACACAAGCACCACAAGTCGCTCTCTCACGCTTTAGCAATAGAAATTATGATCTAGTGTATGACATGAGCACAACCCCAAGTATTAGAGTGGCCTATGATTGGCACACCTGCATTAATACCGTTGAGTCTATTACAAACAAACATTCAAAGATATGTTCACGATAGGGTTTTGGGAGTATCACTTTGAGATATTCACACCTAAACCAACTCACTTGCTTCACTTATTTGCATGTGAATAGGCCATGTATTGAGAGTATTACATGGTGCCACATCCAAATATCCATAGTTCCATCAATTGGGATGCATTGCAATTTGATCTAGAAAAAGGATTAAGACTCAGTGAACATCAGTTGACTACTGATGTCCTCCAATATTACATCGACCACCCTCCAAAATAGAGGTCTATCAAGGGTGACAGATGCTAGAGAGGGGGGAGTGTTAGAAGTGTCAACAGACAAGAAGGTCAAGCAAGGAGTAAGAAGAGTAAGGAGATAGAGCCATTATGTAGATCCAACAAAGAAAGGTTTAATCATTTTTTTCATAAACTATTTTCAACCAAAAGTGATTTTTATCACTACAACAACATTGTAAATACTATTATTGATAGATTAGACTCCATTTTGTTCAAATCAAGGAGTGCTTGAGCTTGAGGAGTATTAGAAGTACCTACATATCAATGTTCATAATTTTTAGATTTCGTTTGAGCCCTTAAATAAGCCCAGGAACCTAATTTTTAACTAGGTTGGACACTAGTTCTGGACAGAGCGAAAGCTAGTTAAAACTATAAAACAAGCTAGAGAGATCATTTTTGAGGTTATCTTGTGAGATATTGAAGCTTATGTAAAAGAGATCCTTTGTAATTAAAAGAACTCCATTGTTCCTCTCTTTGTTCTTGCCTTGTGTGGGCATGTGTGTGTGTGTGTGTACATGCACACTAGTGTGCTTCTCACTTGTGCACTTGTGCCTTCAATTGCTCATGGTCATCATTCCAGTCCTCACATCTCCATGGATTGACATTTATGAGGTGGATCTCCTCACATTGGTACTCACCATTGTACTAGAATGACAACAATATACTTCACTTTTCAAGGATCAATGGCTATACCCTCTTTACTAATGATATGCCCCAATAAGATACCCCTTTTCATTGCAAAATCACACTATCATATTCAAGTATAAGTTAATTTCCTTGCCTTTCTAAAAACACAATTCCTACCGCTGTAAATACCTCACCTTCTTGCAACACTAACAGCATCTCAAAAAAAACCTTCATAAACGTATTCAAATAAGGTTGAGATACCTACATTATCCACTATTGAAATGTTGATGGAGAACTTTTCAAAACAAAAGTCATTACATTAGAGAAAAATACCCATGGTTACAAACCTTGTCTTATCCTCATCTATAGTGCCATCTTTATTTGATTATGTTAACTAAATCCATCCAAAAAGCTCTACAATTTTGCACATGTTACTGCATCCAACATTGTGTTTGAAAAAGGTAAAGGAAATGGATATGGAATTATGGAAGCATTCAATTTGCAATAATTCACACATACATGATTCTTCCCCTTCTTCTTTGGTACCACTACTATAGGCAATACATGCTCGACTTTCTTGATTGGATAAATAAATCCTCCTTTCGAAAACTTATCAACTTCTTCTTTGACCCTTTGTGCATAGAAGAGGTTCATTATGTACCTTTGCCTAATCACAACTGTATCTAATCACATGTTGACATAGTGCTATATCTACCCCTGAATGTCTAGATAAGACCATGCAAAGGCATCAATATTTTTTTGCAACAATTGCTTCAAATTCTCCTTAAACCCTTCATCCAATTTTGTAGAGATCTTCACCACATGTGGTACTTGTCTAATACCTAAATTAAGGTCAACCAATCTTCTTTGAACCTCTCACTTTGACTCGAGAGCTCTTCAAAAAACTTTTTTTGCTTGGGTGACTAGCCAGGTACTTGATTTTGGCACTAATATTCCTTCTTGCTTTTTGAATGCTTTTCATGATCTTGCTCAAGTTCAACACTGTGAATCCTTGAGGCTATTCTCCCACTTTCAAAACATCAAGTTCAAAAATAGGAACAACCATAGGATCGTGCTTTAAAGACTCTTCCTCTTCATCATCCACTATTGCATCCCTCATATCAATGTCTTTAGCATATAATGGTTGTGCCATTGTAGGCATCATCTTCTACTCCATTTTGAAGCCTAATCTTTTGCTTACCTTTGTGTAATATAATGACATTTGAATACCATAACTACTTTACTCTAGTTGGTCCCAACCAATGACATCCCAATATCAAATGGTATGAACATGCAACTTCTTGAAACCGAAATATCATAAAGTTCACATAAAAGCATAAACATGTAGTATTCATCAATTGATTTCATAAAATCTTTAGGGGTTGTACTCTACATTGGTCCACCATTTACACTTGAAAAGGAGTAGAGGACCACTATATAAGCTTCAACTTGAGATGCAATGATTTTGCGAGTGTATTCACCACTAAACCCCATCGAGGAACACATCGTGAAGCTCCAAATTCTTGATTATAACTACTATTATAAGCACCTAATGGTCAACATTTACCAATAACTGTTTACAAATCTATGTTGCTGCTACATGTGGTAATTCAATACCTTGACTTCTTGTCTTTGCAGTAATTGTCTACCCTATCCTATAGCTAAAGCTAATAATTATCCCACCTTTAAAGAAAGTGGTGCGTCCATCAACATATCATATAATGCATCAAAAGTTCTTGGATAAATCAACCCTGGTCCATATTTTAACTTGTGTGGAGCTTGCATTCCATGTTGATCTTTCTAAACAAGCTTTGATACTCATGGCTATGTGGAGGTCATGTTATCAGCTATACTTCTTGTCACACGTGTTCCTGCACATCCCAATCAAGCGAATCATTTGATTTATATTCCTTAACCTTGTCATTGTTGATATATTTAGGTAGTGATGTGTGTGAACATACTAGGACCACCCGGGCACTTTTTTCCCTCTTTAGGAGGCTTTTTCCCCTGGCTTGTGTATATGCCTATTGCCCTAATAGGTCACTTATCTTTGTACATTCTAGTGGTAATACATTTAGTATTGTGTATTGTGTATTGTGCTTCAAGCTTCTTCTTCCTTGTGTTGTTCATATGCTTTTGTAGACATCTAACTCCAACAATTGGTATTAGAGCAAGTCGTCACTTCATCTAGGGTGTTGTCGACACCCCTTTGATCACAATCTCAAAATCATAGGAGATTTGGTGAGCATACTCAGGGTGATTAGAAGATCAAAACATCTTTGTTCTGTGGTGCCAAAATCGCGATCTGAGCTTGTTTTGACCTCCAAATGCACTATCCCAGTGCTTGTGTTGGCTATTTCATCTTTTTGTGCCAAAGACATAGATAGGTTTTAGTTTGCCAGTATAAGCATCTCAAAGTCTACTACAGGTTTAACAAAACTCGTTAGAGTAGTTCTATTCAACTTTTTTAGATACAATCATTTTTCTGCATCAGGGTTTTTTAGTCAGTGGTCATGGTTGAAAGTAGTGATGTATTTTGTATGTTGGCTATTGAGGATAATTTGGATGGTACGAATTACCCATTGTGAGCCTATATGATGCGTCATGTATTGGTCACAAAAGTATTATCCTATTACACCTGAAAATATAGGTACTGAATGTGATGCAAATGGCATCAAAGATGATATTCTACAGATTCCTATTTGTGCTACGGTTCTTGTTGCACCAACTGTAGAGAAAGTTTGTTGGGATGGCAGAGATGCTCAGGCACATGCATTGATAGCCTTGTCTATCAAACGTGACATTATTCCTCACATTCACTCTTGTAGAATAGCTAAGGATGCTTGGGATGCACTTACCACATTGTATCAGGCTAGGAATGACGCTTGTGTTGCCTACCTGTGAAAACAATTGGAGAGTGAGCATATGAATGAAGGTGATTCTATGGGCAATTTTTTAACAAAGATCAAAGGTTTGAAGCAACATTTAATTTTTGTTGATGAAGTCTTGCCTAAGAGTTCACTTGTGTAGGCTATTCTGAATGGTCTTCCAGATTCATATCGGATTTTTGCTTCTACTCTTCATTTGATGATGAAAGGAAATCCAAATGCCTTATCATTTGAGGAGTTAGTCTCTATTCTATTGCAGGAAGATCAGTCTAGGCAGAATATGTCCATTATGTGTATTGCATATCAAGCTTTCTTGGCTAGTCAAAAGAGCAAAGGTAAATGGAGCTCTTCTACTAGTAAGCAGAAATTTGCTAAGTTTGCACAATCAAAGAAGGATGACAAAGATGACAAGAAAACAGAAAAGCAGATTTTTTTTGCAAGTATTGTAAAGAAAATGATCCTGTCATAAAGAATTATCCAAAAGTGATTACAAAAGAGGCAAAGAAAAAAGAGGTTGGAATGGTTGTTGTAGAGGCCTCTACATCAAAAATAGAGTCTGCTAAGTTTTTGGCTTGAGGCTATTATGTGTGCAGCATATGTACTTAATAGATATCCCATTAAAGCATTGTAGTCTATCACTCCAAATGAGGCTTGGCATGGTTGTAAGCCATCTGTTGTTCGCCTACATGTTTTTGTTTGTTTGGCATATGCATTACTGCCTGTACAACATCATAGGAAATTGAATGATAAAGCAATGAAATGTATTTTCATTGGGTACAATTTTGAAAGCAACGGCTATCATCTGTATCATCCACAGACTAAATGCATTTTGGTTAGCCGTGATGTTGTTTTTGTGGAAGATGCTATTCAACCATTACTTTCATGTACTAAGGGGACATCAATTAGCTCCAAAGACATGTATGACACTTTGTTGCCTCTTTTTATAGGTGGACAGTCTAGTGCTAGTCCTAATGAGGCAACATCTTAGACTTTACATGTTTCATGTGATGATGTGGATCATTCCACTTCTCATGGAGATTTACATGATGCACTTGTTGATGAGAGAGCTAATATTGAGGAGGCAAAATCTATGCCAAAATGACTGGTGCAGACTTTGCATGATAGCAAATTAGATGCACCTATGCCATACCGTACTTATTTTGGTTCTCATAGTGCCTCTTTTGCATCAGATTTCTATGCTATGGCTGCATCTAGTCTTCGTGATGAGAATGAGCCTGTTTCATTTGATGAAGCACAAAATTTAAAAAATTGGATGGATGCTATGCAACTAAATATGATGCTATAATGGAGAATGGTACCTGGTCTTTATGTGACTTGCCTCTTGGCAAGAAGGCCATTAGCACTAAGTGGGTATACAAGCTGAAGCATAAACTTGATCGAACAGTTGACATGTATAAGGCTAGGCTTGTTGCAAAGGGTTATGCATAAGAAAGAGGCCTTGATTTTTATGAGACCTTTGCTCCTACTTGTCGAATGACTATTGTTCATAGCATCTATGTACTTGCCACTCATCATGGTTAGAATGTGCATCAGTTGGACATTAAAATTGTGTTTCTGAATGGTGACTTTCATGAAGAAGTGTATGTTTTTCAGCCCCATGGCTTTGTGGAGAAAAAACATGAAAACCAAGTTGTAGGTTGAAAAAGGCATTATATGGTTTGAAACAAGCACCACGTGCTTGGTATGAAAAGATATATGCCTACCTGATTACACATGGTTTTGAGAATAGTCCAATTGAGAGCACCTTTTATGTTAAGCATGCTAATGGCGTGCTTTTGATCATTGTTGTGTATGTTGATGACATGTTGCTCATTGGTCCTCATGAGAAGAATATTTCTAATTTTAAGGGTGATCTACATGCCTCATTTGAGATGTCTGATTTGGGGCATTTGCATCATTATTTGGGCATTCAGTTTATGCAAGTTGATGGTAGAAGAGCTTTGTATCAAATAAAATATATTGACACATTATTGCAACATTTTGGCCTTGAAGACTACAAACCTATTGCCATTCCTATGGAGAGAAGTTTATGATTGAGTCTTCACGATGCTGGAGATGCATTTGATGTTGTTCTCCATTAGAAGGCTTTTGGATGCTCGATTTACTTATGCATTACTCAACTAGATATTGAGTTTGTTGTCTAGGTGTCAAGCATTGGCAGGCGGTTAAGCGCATCTTTTTCTACTTGACTCGTACCTGACTACTTGGATTGTTTTATCCCAAGGGGGGATCACTACCGCTAGATTTACATGATTTTTCTTATTTTGACTGGGCTGATTTCTATGACACTCGTGTGTCCATTAGTGGTTTTTGCTTCATGCTTGGTAGCTCATGTATATCTTGGTTGCACAAGAAGTAGCCTACTATGGCCACTTCTAGTTGTGAGGCTGAGTATAGGGAAACTCTCACAGCGATAGTTGAGTGTGTGTGGCTCAAACGCCTTATGGCTGATTTGGGTGTTGGTCAAAGTTCTGCCACCACATCTTTACTGATAGTCAGAGCACATTGGTAGTTGCGAGGAACCCTGTGTTCCATGCTCGCACTAAGTACATTGAGGTGCATTATCATTATGTCAGGGAGAGGTTCTCTAATGGAGAGATCAGCTTGGCATATGTACCCACGTAGGAGAACATTGCAAACCTTTTCACAAAGGCTCTGCCTAGGGAGAAGTTTGAAGCTTTCCACAAAGATTTGGGCTTACTTCTTTTTATGGAGTGATTCCACATAGCTTGGCACTTCCTTACACATGAGTGTCAGCTCCTTGTTCACCACATCACTCCTAGGGGGGATTCTTTTTATATTTTTTTGCTTAGAAATACATTTTCGGTTGAAACACTTTTGATCGAAAAACATTTTGATCAAAAGCGCTTTTGATCGAAAGAGCATAGTGTCCGATTTCTTTTCCTCATTTATTTGGAAATCCACAAATAAAACAAACATATTTGGTATTTCTCCATTATTCGATCAAATAAATATCTTTGGCCATGTGTGGCCAATACATGCCTAATTACCAATTTTTGCAAGCTCTTTATTTGGGGAAAATTTTGTTCCAAATTCATGATCTGGGCTTGCTCAACATTCCATTTGTCATCATAATCTACACAATAAGATAAGGAAATCTGTTAACCTCTCTTGATATGCTACCATGAATATCATTGGAAAGATAGTGGTCTAGTGGACCATAAGTCAACATTGGCACATATGGTTTAGTCCATTTTGGTACCACTTCTAGATTGAACAAATAAGAATCTAGGAAATCATAAGAAATTTCATTCGGTGGTTTGTCATTTGTTAATCTAGAAAGGTGGTACACACACATGAGTATTACCTTTCTTGAGCACAACTTCAAAATCAAATTCCATTGATTAGAGAAACCAACACACTAGTCTTCCAGTGTTGAATGACATATTCACTACATAGAGAAGGGCTTGATGATTGAAAAATTTCCTAAACTTCTTGACAACATATATAATCTCAAATCCCTCTCGTTTGGTAGTCATATAATTATGGTATGTGCTATTAAGTTCTCTACTAGCATGTGTTGGAGTTAGACGTCTGCGGAAGCATGTGAACAACACAAGGAAGAAGAAGAAGCTTGAAGCACAATACACAATACTGAATGTATTACCACTAGAATATACAAAGATAAGTAGCCCATTAGGGCAAAAGGCATATATACAACTTGAGGGAAAAAAACCTCCTAAAGATGGAAAAAAGTGCCCCGGGAGTCCTACAGTGTTGACACACATCACTACCTAAATATATCAACAAATCCCCCTTGGGAGTGATGTGGTGAACAAGTAGTTGGCACTCATGTATAAGGAAGTGCAAGCTATGTGGAAATCACTCCACAAAAGGAACTAAGCCCAAAGCTTTGCGAAAAGCTTCAAACTTCTCCCTAGGGAGAGCCTTTGTGAAAAGGTCTGCAATGTTCTCCTACGTGGGCACATATGCCAAGCTGATCTCCCCATGAGAGAACCTCTCCTTGACATAATGATAATGCAGCTCAATGTGCTTAGTGCGAGCATGGAACACATGGTTCCTTGCAACTACCGTTGCGCTGTGCCTGTCAGTGAAGATGCTGGTGGCAGAAGACTGACGAACACCCAAATCAGCCATAAGGTGTCTGAGCCATACACACTCAACATTAGCTGTGAAAGTTGCCCTATACTCAACCTTAGAACTGGAAGTGGCCACAGTTGTCTCCTTCTTGCTCAACCAAGATATACATGAGCTACCAAGCATGAAGCAAAAGCTGACGACTGTCATAGCAGCCAACCCAATCAAAGTAAAAAAAAGCATGCAAATCTAGCGGTAGTAATCCCCCCTTGGGATAAAACAACCCTAGTAGTCGAGTACCACTCAAGTAGTGAAAGATGCGCTTAACTTTCTGCCAATGCTTGCCTTCTGGGAAATGCATAAACCTACTCATCTATGAGACAATAAACTGAATATTTGGTCGAGTAAAGCATAAGTAAATCAAGCATCCAACTGCCTGCTGATAGAAAACAACATCAAATGCATCTCCAGCATCATGAAGACTCAGTCGTAAACCTATTTCCATAGGAGTGGCAATAGGTTTATAGTCTTCAAGGCCAAAACGCTGCAATAATGTGTCAATATATTTTGTTTGACACAAAGCCATTCCACCATCAACGTGCATAGACTGAATGCCCAAATAGTGATGCGAATGCCCCAAATCAGACATCTCAAATGAGGCATATAAATCACCCTTAAAATCAGCAATATGGCTCTCATGAGGACCAGTGAGCAGCATGTCATCAACATAAACCACAATGATAAGAAGTAAATCATTAGCATGCGTAACATATAATGTGCTTTCATTTGGATTTTTCTCAAAACCATGTGCAATCAGATAGGCATGTATCTTCTCATACCAAGCACATGGTGCTTGCTTTAAACCATATAAAGCCTTCTTTAACCTGCACATCTAGTTTTCATGCCCTTTCTGCACAAAGCCACGAGGCTGAAAAACATACACTTTATCATGCAAGTCACCATTCAAAAATGTTGTTTTAATGTCCAACTGATGTACATTCCAACCATGATGAGCTGCAAGTGCACAAATGCTATGAAGAGTAGTCATACGGCAAGTAGGAGCAAAGGTTTCATCAAAATCAATGCCTTTTTCCTACGCATAACCCTTTGCAACAAGCCTAGCCTTATACCTATCAATTGTACCATCAAGCTTACGCTTCAGCTTCTATACCCACTTAGTACCGGCCTTCTTGCTAGGAGGCAAGTCACATTCTTCATTATAACATCATATTCAGATTGTATAGCAGCCATCCAATTTTCTGAATTTTGTGCTTTGTCAAATGAAACAGGCTCATTCTCACCACATGGACTAGATGCAGCCATAGAATAGCAATCCAATGCAAAAGAGGCACTATGAGAGCATGAAGAAGTACGATATGATAGCGGTGCATCTAATTTGCTATCACGCAAAGTTTTCACTAGCCATTTTGGCATACTTTTTGTCTCCTCAATGTCAGCTCTCTCATCAACAAGTGCATCATGTAAATTTGCATAAAAAATGGGATGATCTGCATCATCACATGAAACCTGCAAAGGTTGGGAAGTTGCCTCATTAGGACCAACACTAGACTATCCACCTGTAAAAAGAGGCAGCAAAGTATCATACATGTCTTTGGAGCTAACAGATGTCTCCTTAGTACATGAAAGCAATGGATGAATATCATCTTCCACAAAGAAAACATCACAGCTAACCGAAATGTGTTTAGTCTGCGGATGATACAGACGATAGCCTTTACTTTCAGAAGTGTACCCAACAAAAATACATTTTACTACTTTATCATCCAATTTTCTGCGATGTTGTTCAGACACTAATGCATATGCCAAACAACCAAAAACAGGTAGATGAGCAACAGATGGCTTGGGATCATGCCAAGCCTCATATGGAGTGATAGAGTGCAGTGCTTTAGTGGGACACCTGTTAAGTACATATGCTGCACACATGACAACCGCAAGTCAGAAACTATGTGGTAAATTAGCCTGACTCTTGACCATACAGCTCGCGATCTCCATGAGTGACCTGTTCTTCCATTCAACAACTCCATTCTATTGAGGTGTATAGGACATTGTACATTGGTGTTTAATCCCATGTTTAGCCAGAAATGCATTAAAGTTAAAAGACATATATTCCCCCCCTCGATCAGAACGGAGGATGCCCATTTTACATGCTGATAGATTTTCAGCCAATACTAGAAACTGTTTGAAGCACATACATGCTTCGGACTTTGCTTTGAGTGGATATACCCATTCATGCCTGGAAAAATCATCGATGAAAGTCACGAAGTAAAGATAGTTTCCAAAAGAAGGTGTCTGCTGTTGGTGCAAGACAATCAACAATTGAAGTTTTAATGAAAGTTTGAAGTCAAGTACTGAAGAAAAGATCAAGATATGAAGCATGAAGAAAGTACATACTCAGAGAATGAAGATATGTATACATATGTGCATTAATTTAGAGTTAGTTCACTTATACTTTTGTATGGTGATGAACTTGTACTTATTTGCCTATATATACAAGGAAAAATGTCGGGCGAATATGAGAGAGCATGTGAAAAGAGAAATTAGAAGTTTTATGAGTCATTAGACACTTTAGAATGAGTAAGATCTCTCTCATCACTTAGATGTAAAGTTTTCAAGAAATGAGAAAAATGTTATGCCCAAACTTTTTGTGTGTTCTCCTTCTCTGCTTGATCATTTCAAGAATCCTTTTGTAGTTGTTTAATTCCATATTTAATGAATCTATGGTTAAAGTTTGAGAGCCTTATTGTAAAGAGGCTTTGAGAATTATGAGTAGGAACATTCATATGTGAAGAAATGTTGAGTATCTTCTGAAACAGGTGCAATCCCGATGGTCAAAGAAATGGTTAGTTCTCAATGCACAGTGTAAAGTTTTGCACAAATGAGGAGTCAAAATCTAAGTTGGAAGGTAAGCCATCTATGGTTAAAAGCATTTGCATAAACGGGTTCTAGTTTGAGAGAAGCAAGCTTTAGAAGTTGCAGGTGTCAAAGTCGACTATAAATAACTACAGTTTTAGACATAGGTGACTTGTTAAGATCCTTTCTCAAGATTCACTGCGTCTTTTGGAATGATTTGACTTGGAGGAGGTGCACAAACTATAGACGACCCCGTGTGCAAAGTTTCATAAAAAAATTTACACATTTGATAAGTCAATGAGTGAGTTATGTGCAATAGACTTTCTGTGTAGTTACCTTCTTCACAACTTGTTCAAGATTTTGAAAATTGAGTATTGATCATCCAAATTGGTGAAGGTTTTAAGTATTCTTGATATAGAGGTGCTCTAACTTCAAGGATAACTTGTTTTTTTGGAGACTCCATCAGTGGTATCAGAGCAAGAAGCATCAAAATTGAAGAAAGGAGGACCTCGACTGCTGCAGCTATAAAGAATTCAACATTTGAAGATACAAAAGGTGAAAGCTTGAAAGCAAAGCTTGAGAAGGAGGACAAAAGATATCAAGGAAGACAAAAGGAACTTCATTCAAAGCAAAGGTAGCCTTATTTCTCATAAAGCTTGAAGGATTTAATACACAAGTGAAGAAAGGATGGGAGATTCTCTTCAAATAGAGAAACTGGATAGAGAGAACTATCCAGCATGGTCAATGAGGATGGAAGCTCATCTTATGAGCAAAGACTTGATAGGTTACATCACAGGCGAAGAAGAAAAGCCTCAGTTTAGAGATCCTAGTGTTCCAACTAAGGATGAATTGTCAAATTTGAAGACTTGGATGAAGAGGGATGCTCAAGCTAGGAGCATTATCTATATGGGAGTTAATGACTACTTGCTACCTCACATTAGAGGTCTTGAAAGTGCAAGTGATATATGGAATGCTTTGGAGGAGCATTTCCAAAACACCACAAAGTCAAGGAAGGCATCCTTGTGGGCAGAGTTTACTTCATTCAAAAAGAAGGCCTCTCAATCCATTTCAGATTATGTAACAAGGATGAAGGACATTGCAGATGCATTAGGAGTAGTTGATGAAGATATTGAGGAGGATAAATTGGTAAGGCAAATCCTCGCAAGGTTGAGAGGTGATGACAAATGGAAACCATTCATTTTGTCTACTGAATTATCAGTAGATCATTTTACTTCTGATTTAAATCAGTTGTTAGGACACATGAACTTTTGAGCAGGATGTCAAAGGTGAAAGCGATAAAAGTGCAGGTCAAGCAATGTATTCAAAGGATAAGAAGAAGAATAGCAAAGGTAAGCAACAAGCAAATGAAGATGAAGGTACAACTAGCCAAGCTAACTTCCTAAGAGGAAGAGGAGGTGGAAAAGGTAGAGGAAGAGGCAGAAGTAATAAAGATGGAGTCCAAGCTTTCTAGATTTGTGGTAAGACAAATCACTTAGCTCATGATTGTTGGCATAATACTCAGAATAATGGTGGATATAATCAGAACTTTAACTCAAGAGGAAGAGGTGGCAGAAATCAAAGAGGTAATTTCAGAGGTAGAGGTAGTAGAGGCTATTTTGGAAGAAATGCAGGTAGAGGATTCCAAAGCCAACAATACAACAATACCTACTACAATTATGCTTCAGATCAGAAGGAGGATTCAACATTGATTATGAATGCAACTTGTGAAAGGCAAAATGAAGACCAAAGAGTCTTCTATATTGACTCAGGGTGTAGCAATCACCTGAGTGGCAACATAGCTTTGATGACTGATTTGGAGAATAAGGAAATTAATCATGTAGTTCAAACAGGTGACAATACAAAGCACAATGTGAAGTCGATTGGATCAGTAAAGGCCAAGGATGGAAGTACTCTCTTGAGTAAAGTCTTGTATGTTCCTACAATTCCAAAAATCTGATAAGTGTAGGACAAATTGTTGAAAAAGGTTATGAAGCTAGGTTCACTAATGAAGGAGTTTTTGTGGAAGACCCTAGCAATGGGTATAAACAAATTGTTTCAGGGAAGAAAGAAGGAAGACTCTTCACATTGAAGATTCAAGGTTATGTTGGTCATGCCTTGTTCACTTATGGAGGACATAAGATCTCTGAGTTAGATCTTTCGCACAAAAGGCTTGGACATTTCAATGAAAGAGTTATTAAAGATATGGTTAACAATGGTTCAGTGCTTGGATTGCCTAATGTTGTAGGTCAACATATGACATACAGATGTGAGGCATGTCAATTTGGTAAGGCTCATAAAAAATCTTATTCCAAGCATGGTTTTATGTATTCAGAGAAGCTTGAGTTGGTACACACAGATGTGTGGGGACCATCAAAGGATTTCAATGGTTCAAGGTATTATGTGATTTATGTTGATCATGCTACCAGATGTATCACTATCTATGTGATCAAAGATAAGTCAGAGGTATTCAATACATTCAAATGGAAAAGATTCTCAAGTTCATGCATTGATTGCACTTTCTATGAAGCATCATATAGTTCTACACATTCGGTCATGTTCTACATCAAGATAGGCATGGGACACTCTTGCTTCTTTGTATGTCGTTTGTAATGAAGTGCATGTTGCGTACTTGAGGAAGCACCTTGAGGATGTATGTATGTGTGAAAATGATTCTATGGATGTGTATGTGACACGCATTAAGGACTTGAAAGAGCAATTGGCAAACATAGATGAGATTATTCTAGATGCATCACTCATCTCTACATTGTTGAAAGGCTTACCAGAATCTTTTCAAAGTTTTGCCACCACACTCTGTTTGGTTGCAAAGGGGAATCCTAATATGTATGCATTTGATGAGGTTGTGTCTCTTCTTTTGCAAGAAGATCAATCTAGAGTGAATAAGAGTGGTTTGATTGAGGGAACGCAAGCACTTGCTATCTCAGAAAAGGGGAAAATCAAGTATGGTTAAGCTTTGGGTTCATCAAAACCAAAGCCTCAACCTTCCTCTTCCACTCATTCCTATAATGATGTTGATTTACAAAAGAAGAAGAGATGCAAATATTGATGAAAGGCTTGTCATACTATTGACGAGTGTAGAAAGCTTGCTAAGCGCAATGAAAAGAAGAAGAAATACGGCATGTCTATTGTTGAAAAACTAGCAAATGCAAAGAATGATGAAGCTAACACGGCACAAGAGTTTTGGGCATGTATGTGTTTTTACATGTCATTATGATGCATCCTTGCATTTTAAATGTATGGTTGTGAGTGAGGCTGATTCGGATTGGTTCTTTGATAGTAATGCTTCAAAGCACATAACTTCATGCAAAAGGTTTTTGAATCTTTGAAAGATGTACCCAAAGGAGGACATGTGGTGTGTGCAAACAATGCCTCTTATCCTATCATTGGAGTAGGAGAAATTGAGCTTATGGCTGCAAATGGAGGTGTGATTCTCTTAAAAAATGCATTGTATGTACCTGGTATCAAGAAGAACTTAATTTCAATTCTGTTGATTGGCAAAGTTGGACTTCATGTACACTTTGTTGATGATAAGTGTGTGGTTCATGAGTTCAGCAATGGTGATCTTATTGTGATGTCTGGTACATTATGTAATGGTTGGTATCGCATGGATACATACAAGAGGGTGCCTCAAATGCCTTGGTTGCTCATACTACTTCCATGGTTGTTATGGAGCTTTGGCATGCTCGTTTTGGTCACTTGAACTTCAATAGTTTGATTTACTTGCAAAAGAAGGACATAGTTATTGGTTTGCTAACACTTGAATCCATTGAAGAGCATGCATGTAAAGGTTGCATTCTTGGAAAAATGCACCATGCTTCTTTTCCAAAAGATAGTCATGCACACACTACAAGAAAATTGCATCTTGTTCATAGTGATGTATGTGGTCCCGTCAAGATTCCATCTTTTGGGAAGCATGTATATTTTGTTACCTTCATTGATGACGCTACTCACCATACATGGGTGTATCCTATGAATGCAAAGAATGAGGTATTTTCTTGCTTCAAAGCATTTATAGCTATGGCTGAAATTTTTTCTTCAAACAAGCTTTTGATTCTATGCACAAATCGTGGTGCTAAATACATGTCACCTGAGTTTAATGCTTTTCTTCGTGGAAGAGGAATTTCACACCAATGTATGGTGCCATATACACCTTAGCAAAATGTGTTGTCGAGCATAAAAGTAGAACTCTCTTTAAAATGACATGATGTATGATTAAAGGAAAGCACCTTCCTGATAAGTTTTGGATGGAAGCAGTCATGTGTGAAAACTATGTGTTGAATCACTGCCCTACGAAATCATTTAGAATCATCACTCGTTATGAGGCTTGGAATGGACATAAGCCTATGGTTAGTCATAAGCGCATGTTTGCTTGTTTGGCATATGCTCTTGTACCATCACAACAACCTCACAAACTTGATGACAAGGCAAAGAAATGTATATTTGTTGGTTATTGTGCTGGAAGTAAGGGATATCGTTTGTACCATCCATTGAGGAACACAATTATTATGAGTTGAGATGTAGTATTTGCTGAATTTAGTTTTCCCTCTACTTGAATGCAAAAAATAGCCAACAATTAGCTTAGAAGATGTGTTCAATACACTCACGCCTTTGTTCCAAAGTGGTGCGGTTGACTATGGACATGTAGACCACCCAATTGAGGCTCAAAGGGATGAAAAAATCCAAGAAAATAGAGCTGAAAATGCAAAGAATTTCCAGCCAAACATTGCTAAAATTTTCTAGTAAAAAATAATCAAAACTGTTGGAAATTTCTAGCCACATATGGTCGAACATTTGCGTCAAAGTATAGCTAAAAAATGAGCATGAAATTCAGCCCATGCATGATATACATGTTGAAGATGTATTACATAATGAACTCACGTCTATCAAGAGTGCACAATCTATGCTAAAGTGGTTGAAACAAACTTTTTAGGACAACAGATTGAGTGCACCTTTACTTGGTAGAACAAGATCAAACTCTCACCATGCATCAATTAAGTTTGTGGATTATTCTCTTATTGCAACAAAATGTATTGAAGAACCACTTACTTTTGAAGATGCATGTGACAATCCACAATGGATGAGTTCTATGCAATCGAAAATGGATTCCATACATAGGAATGGTACTTAGGAGTTATGTGAATTGCCAAAAGGAAAAAATGCCATAGGTACAAAGTGGCTTTACAAGACGAAGAGAAATGTTGAAGGTAGAATTAATCACTACAAAGCTAGATTGGTTGTCAAAGGGTTTGTGCAATAGTATGGCATTGACTGTGAGGAAACTTTTGCACCTACTTCATGCATGACTACCATTTTTGTCGTAGTTGCATCGGCTTCCCAAGAAGATTGGAAAATATCAATTGGACGTAAAAACAGCTTTCTTGAATGACAATTCGCAAGAAGAGGTCTATGTGAAGCAACCTCCTAGATTTGTTATGAAAGGGAAATAGCATATGGTTTATCGCTTGCATAAAGCCTTGTATGGTCTCAAGCAAACTCCATGTGCATGGTATGAGAAAATCCATAAGCACTTGATTGCTCTTGGCTTCACATGTAGTCCAATTGAAAGCACACTCTATGTACACAAAGATGGGGCTGATCTTACAGTGCTTGTTCTTTGTTGATGGCATACTCTTGACTAGATCATGTGATGCAAAACTTGAAATTTTTATGGCTGATTTGTAGCATACTTTTGATGTCACTTATCTTGGTTTTTTGAGTTGCTATCTTGGCATCCAGTTTGTATCTGTTGAGGGGGAATTGTTATGCATCAAGCAAATTAAGTTCAAAAACTACTTTAGTGTTTTGACTTTGAGGATTGCAAGCAAATTTCCACACCAATTGAGATAGGATTTAGGTTCTCAGTTGCGGATTCGAGTGATGCACTTGACACTTCTCTTCATCAACAAGTTGTGGGATGTCTTATATATGCATGCAACATAAGACCGGATATACAGTATGCAGTTTCCCAGTTGAGTCAATTCATGCATATCCGTGGAACTAAGCATTGGGAAGCGGTGAAACGTGTGTTTAGATATCTCAAAGGCACTTTGAGCTTAGGTCTCTTTTATGGAAGAGATATTCAACCATGCTTGCATGCTTTTACAAATAGTGATTGGGCTAGTTGTTATGATACTCATGTGTTAACTAGTGGTAGTTTCTTTTTCCTTGGAGACTCATGCATATCTTGGTTCAATAAGAAGCAACCTACAGTGGCAACATCGAGTTGTGAAGCTAAGCACAAGGCAGTTTTCACAGCTATAGTGAAGCGTATATGGCTGAGATGCCTATTGATGGATCTTTGCATGTAGATTGATGTAGCTACGCATATTCTCACTGATAGTTAGAGTGCACTGGCTGTTGCACAAAACCCAATGTTTCATCAACAGACCAAACATATTAAGGTGCATTATCACTATGTGAGAGAGCACCTTCATGTAGGAGATATTGATTTGGTATATGTGCCTACACAAGATAACGTGGCAGACGTATTCACCGAAGCTCTTCCACGGGAAAAGTTTGAAACTTTTCACAAAGTTTTAGGCTTATTACCTTGTGGGGGCTGATCTGTCACTCCCTTTGTGTTCACATCATTCGCTCCATGGGGGGTTTGTTACACTTGTGTTCCTCGAGTAGCTTTGATGTGAAACTTTTCCCTATACATGGGCACTTTTTACTCTAGTGCAAGCTAGAAGTTTTTCCCCATGTTACCACATACATGATTCACTCATATGTGGTGGTACTTTGTACTTAAGGATATTACTTCCATTCAGTTCATCATCAATAGAGAGAGCTATTCCAAACATTCATCTTCTTCATGTGTCTTGTTGTGTTTGTGATCCTTGTGTGTGATTCTCGTGTGTGTCTTGCACTTCTACACATACCCAACACACACTTATAAGCATGTGAATAATGAATCTTGAAAACACCATAAGATCTCTCATCATCAATATTTGATTCTCAATAACTTCTATTTTCATTACACTTAGTTATGGTATTGACATCATGAACGATAAGTGTTGGTTCATTCAATTTAAACCCCTTTGTATATTAATGTTGCTTCTTCAAGCTATTAAGAATCTAACCTATAATATTTTCTTTTTCACTATTCCTTGCACATCTCCTAGTGCAATTGATACAATACCCTTTCATCTAGCACTCATTTTACATCTATTTGGTTATCTAGGTTAGAAACTAGCTTATATGCATCTTTTCTTAGGCTCTTCCTTCTCCTATCTTGCTAGATTTTCATTCTATTGGTTCACTTATGTTTAATTGGTTCTCCATCTGTCTTTTTCCTCTTTTTGTAGGTTTTTGGTTCTCCTCATGCCTTTTCATTTTCTTCTCAAGATTTGCCTCATATGCTTATATTGAAAATGCATCGTAGCTGCATCCTATTTCTTTTGAAGATCTACCTTGTTTCCTACTTCATCCATGGTTCCCGATAGAATTTTTTTTCGTTAGCTTTACCAAGACCTCATCTCACAAGTCTTTTTTCTCATTCTCATGCTCATGCTAAAGTCTGAAAGAAAAACTCTATGTATCATGTCTGTATAAAATTTGAAGAGTCATAGTGTGCGTGTGTTAATTGACAAATTTGGTACCAATTTATTGATTGGAAAAAATGGCCAACAAGATCCATGAGCTCAACTAATTTCTAGGATTATGTAGCGTGTTTCCCTGATTGAATCCTCTAGGTGTAAGAATCATGACCTCATCATGATTCCCTTCTCTTGTTATATGGTTTTTCCCAAAGGATCTAACTTGGCTGGCTCTCATTAAAAGCTTTAAAATCTTTGAGGCCTCATCGTCTGCATAGTTCTTAGTGGAAATGATCCATGAATATCACATAAAAAGATTATATTTGATTTATTAATGTTAGGATGCATCTAGAGAGGAGATTAAATAAGTCTAAATCCAATTGACATTGACCCAAATGTTTTTGTAATCGGAAAATCTCTAGAGCTATGAAAAAAATGGGTGGATTAGAGAAGAGGACATTGACAATGGTCTTAGGATGGACTATAAATACTAGTACCTACTTAATATGTGCATCAAGGATTGGGGGAGAGAAGAAATGAATTTTCTCAAACAGAAAAGTGCTCCGAGATTGAACCTTAATTAGAAAACTCAATGGCTCCGAGATTGAACCTTAATTAGATACAATATTTTTGGAACCTTATAATCGAAATGAAGAAGGCAATCCTTCTCCCCTCATTTTTCATCATGAAATTTGGGGCAATATTAAAGCCCAAGCTATGCTGAGCCCCCCCCCCCCCCCCCCCATTCGCCATTGTGTAATAGATGCCTCAAGGTAGAGGAGAACATAGGAAACCTCTTGTTGATGTTTCCTAAAAGTTTATATGTATCATATAGTGTATGAAGGGTCCCTCAATCGAGAATGGAGATTTCTTAGCACCCAATGATCTTTGCTAAGGCGATCAGTTGCTTGGTAGCCCCTTGGGATGGTGGTAGAAGCGAGGCTCTATGCAAGATCTAGAAAAAAAGATACACAATCAAGAATGGGAATTAAGTGCCATACAAGAGAAAATCAAGTGCCATACAAGTGTTCCCCCATTCCTATTCTATATAGAATGGGGGAACACTTGTATGGCACTTGATTTTCTCTTGTATGGCACTTAATTCCCATTCTTGATTGTGTATGGCACTTAATAGGAAGATATAACCTAAAAAGAAACTAGATATAGTGCTCATTGCTCTATAGCTTTTATTGTCTCTCTTGTAATTTTCCTCGTTTAATACAATTTAAGTTTAGTGTGAAATAAAAAACCGCAAAGTTAGTACATAATCTCCTCACAACAATAACTACAAAGCCTATCTTTCCATAATAAAGAGTCTTCCTTTCCTTCTTATTTCCTTTAAAAAGGTCGTATGTCTTTTACATAAAATATCGCATGATATGAAAGAGTGTTATCCTTTACATTACATAAAGATTTAAAACCGTTTAGTGAAGTACCCGTTTGATAACAGTACTATCCTTTTTGGACGTATCCCTCACTCAAAAGTCTTCGTAGAGAGATCACGAAAATAAAAGCCACATGTTTAGAAGGAGCAGAACGAGGGACACCACATGTTTCTCCAGCAATAGAAAATGAAGTTTGGACAAAGAGACATTTTTTGCTTGAGAAAACAAGAAACACATGGGCGCATCCACTTTCCCGGAGAAGATAAGACCATGAGAGGCCATATGATTCTCGGGAATAGATCAAATCGTTTGTCATTGTGGACCAAGAAATTAAAAATGAAGTATGGACAAAGGTAGGTCCCCCCCCCCCCCCCCCTTCTTTTTTGAGAACGAAAGGAAATAGAAAACAGAAAAGAACCTTCTTCCCCCTAGAAGTGGGACTCGGGAGGGACATCCCATCTGATAGTACACATATATCTTAGGGTGGTTTCAGATTGAGACTTCGGAATGATGAGCAAAAATCACAGTGTTCCACTTGGAACCATGGATATTTTGAATGTTCTTCTGGCCTTGTATTCACAGAGGTGGTGGAACAAAATTATAGAAAATGTATTAAAAGATGTTTTGAAGTCTGACTTGATAGCACAGCATGCCTAGAGTGGAGGGAGGGGGTCAGAACAGTTTGCATAATAACGTTCCATGATGTGGCTACAAGTTTTACAAAACTTGTAGGGGGCACCAGACTGTGTGAAGACATATAAAGAAGTATATACACTTGCCATAATTGATTTCTAGGTGGGACTTCAATTTTTTTTTTTGACAGTACAATGAATTGAAATACACACTCACACACCCAACCTCATAAGGTAGAGGCACCCATCATGAGAGACTCATGGACATGTCCAACCAAGACTTGAACTCAGGACTTCCTCCCACAACTTGAAGGCATTAGCCACTAGGCTACGCGGGCTCGGACAATGGAACTTCAACTTGGACCATTACCATGGTTGTATGGCAAGAAGAGCGTAGCATTATATGTTGCTGCTTTGGTAGGAGTGATAGGAAGGGCAAAGATGGGCAAAGATGGATAGGAGAGTGCTCTAAGTAGAACTCTACTACTTATTAAGCAGTTGCTAAGGTGGGGTAGATTGTCATGTTATTCTCTATATGTGTGTCATCTTACAAGTTCCCATCTATAATCCAACCTTTACGTCAAACCCAACTAGATGGTGGGAAACTCAAAAGGACATCCATCACTCGTATAAAAAATCCATGCGATGGAATAGCTTGTGAAGGGATAGAGAAGAGTGGCTAGGGGCTAGCTCAAAGGTGTCTTCAGAATTTTCCACCAAAGTCTGATGGAATGGTCAATACTGTCAACACTCATGTGAGACCTCAAGCTTTATAATTTGAGTTTTCCCACTACCAATCGAAGGAGTAAAACTCAAATCCCAAGCAAGAAGTAGCAATCCACATGCAACATTCTCCACCAATGCATTAGGAGAATGTGGTTTCTCAACCAAGGTTGAGAGTATAAAGAACATGAGTAGTAAAAAGCAATTTAAAGGACAATCCTTCCATTGAAAAAAGAAGGGACATAAAATTATAGATTTTCATGTGAAGAGGATAGATGAAGAGTGTGTGGAGGAGACAATAGACACACCCAAAGCAAGGGTGGTATGCTTCTCAACATAAGAAGAATCAAATGTGGATTCATGGGTACTAGATACTGGTGAACCTTTTACATTACTTGATGGAGAGTGTTAATCTCCGAAAGAACAAGCTACTCTTGAAATTAGAGCACCTCTATATCAAGAGTAACTCAAAACCTTCCTTAATTTAGAGGATCAACTATCAATTACAAAGATTTTGGATAAACTGTGAAGAATATGATTCTACAGAAAGTCAATTGCACTTATCTCTCTCATTGACTTATCAAATGTGTAAAGTTTTTAATAAAACTTTGTATATGGTGTCGCCTATAGTTTGCGCACCTTCTCCAAGTTGAATCATTCCAAAAGACTTAGTAGATCTTGAGAAATGACTTCAACAAGTCACCTATGTCTAAAACTACTCTTCTAAGAAGTCGATTTAGACACCTATGACTTCTAACACTTGCTTCTCTAAATCTTGAATCCATTTATGAAAATGCTTTTAGCCACAGATAGCTTACCTTCCAACTTAAAGATTGAGTGCTTGCTTGCTCAAAACTTTACATTGTGGAAGGAGAACTGACCAAAACATTAACATCAAATTTTGCACCTCCTGCAACTTCTCTTCTTCCCATTTACACATGTAAATGTTCCTACACTCAATTCTCTCAACCTGATCACAATTAGAAGCTGAAAATTTGTACAGAGGTCAATCAACTATAGACTTAGAGTTTTACAAAAGCATTTCACAAAAGATTCAACACAGAAGGAGAATACTCAGAAAGATCAGGCGCAACGTTTCTTCATTTCTTAAAAGATTTACATCTGAGTGATGAGAGATATCTTGTTCACTTCTAAAATGTCTATTGATCACTAATTCTCTTCAAAACTAATCTTAACACAATCTCTCATATTTGCCCCGACATTTTTCATAGTATATATAGGCAAATATTTACAAGCTTATGATTACGCAAAGATATAAGTGAACTATCTCTGAATTAATGTACATATGTGTACACATCTTTCAACTTCTGAATATGCACTTCCTCCATGCTTCATAACTTGAACTTTTCTTCAGTCCTTGACTTCCAAACCTCATTAATCCTTCAATTGTTGATTTCATTGCATAAACAATGCCCCCTCAATCATCAATTGAGATTTTCTCTATCTTCTTTATGTCTGCCATAACCTTGAATCTCTGTAGCTTTAGTCCATCAAAGCTTTTGGTTAGCATATCAGCTATCTGATCTTTTGTTGAAGTATGTATGACTTCAATCTCTTTATCCATCACCTTGTCTCTCAGAAAGTGATACTGAATCTCAATATGTTTGGTCTTGGCATGAAACAAAGGGTTAGCAGTTAAATACAATGAACTCATGTTATCTCCATGAATAGTGGGTGTACTCTGAATGATATCAAAACTCTTCATCAAAGTTTTGAGCCATATTACTTCCTTTGCTGCTTCAACCATACCTTTGTACTTAGCCTCTATAGAGGATAAAGCAATTGTGTGTTTCTTCTTTGACCACCAAGAAATTAACTTATCTCCCACATAACACAAGTATCCATATGTTGATCTCCTATCATCAGGATTACCTCCCCAATCTACATCACTATATATCTTGATGTTTGTATTTGATGTAAAACCATAATACAAACCCTCTTTGAGTGTACCCTTAATGTACCTCAACACTCTTTGTCCTGCAATCCAATGTTCTTTCCTAGGACAATGCATAAATTGAGACAATACTCCAACTGCATATGACAAATCAGGTCTAGTTAATGTAGCATAGATAAGACTACCAACCAAACTCTGATATAACTTCATATCCTTGAATTCCTCTCCACCATATCTGCTCAATTTGTGATTCACCTCCATTGGAGTAGGTGCTACCCTGCAATCATTCATCTTAATCTTGATCAACAAGTTCGTCAAATACCTTTCTTGAGTTACATACACTCCATGTTGAGTGTATGAGATCTCCATGCCCAAGAAGTATGACAATTCTCCCAAAAACACTGATCTTGAATTCTTTGTTCATTTGCTTCTTTAGGCTTTGAATGCCTTTCTCATTTGTACCTGTAAGAATTATATCATCAACATATATGCACATGTAAATGAATCCATCATCACTTGCTTTAACAAGCAAGCTACTATCTGCTTTAGATACTTGGAAACCAAGTTCCTTCAAGTACTTCACAAGTCTATAATTCCATGCCCTTGGGGCCTGCTTCAAGCCATACAAGCCCCTCTTGAGCTTGCACACATGATCTGGATACCTTTCATCTCTGAAACCTTGTGGTTGCTCCATGAACACATCATCTGAAATGTAACCATTTAAAAAAGCATTCTTCACATCGAATTGACATAACTTCCAACCTTTACATGCATCAATAGCTATGATGTCGTGATAGTTGTCATCTTTGCCAGAAGAGTATAGGTTTCATCATAATCTACACCATAAGTCTGAGCAAAACCCTTCACAACAAGTCTAGCTTTACACCTAGACACACTTCCATCTGCATATCTCTTTGTCTTGTAAACCCACTTACATCCAATGATCTTCTGACTATTTGGTTTAGGAACCAAATCCCATGTCTGATTCTCCACCAATGCATCAAACTCTTCCTGCATAGCTTTCTCCAACTGCATAAATATTGATTGTACCTGCATACCAAGTACCTTGCTCATCATATGTAACATCCTTAGGTACAAGAAATTGTTTAGTAGATGGACTCCACAACCTATATCCCATCTGCTTATCATCATATCCAATAAACACATATTTTTCTGCTTTGGGCTCCAATTCCTCAATTGTGATGGCACATATGCATATGCCAAACATCCAAATATTTTGCAATGATCTAGAGTAGGTCTCTTACCCCACCATGCCTCATATGGTGTCATACCCTGCAAAGCTTTACATGGTAATCTATTGACCAAATAAGCAGCTGTGTTTACAGCCTCAGCCCACAAATAATTAGGGCAATTTTTCTCCTTCATCATGGATCTTGCAAACTCAACAAGGGTTCTATTCCTCCTTTCTGCTACACCACTTTGTTGAGGAGAGTATTTGCAAGTAATTTCCCTTTTTATACCTGCATTCCACAAGTAATCATTGAACTCATTAGAGAAATAATCTCCCCCTCCATCTGACCTTAGTCTCTTCAACTTATGACCTGTAATTCTTTCTGCATACACATGATAATGTTTGAATGTATTGAATACCTCTAATTTATCTTTGATCACATAGATAGTGATCCATCTGGTAGCATCATCAACATAAATCACATAATACCTTGACCCATTGATAATGAAATCCTTTGATGGTCCCCACACATCTGTGTGTACCAACTCAAGCTTCTCTGAATACATAAAACCATGCTTGGAATAAGATTGCTTATGAGCCTTACCTAATTGACATGCCTCACATCTGTATGTCATATGTTGTCCTGCAACATTAGGCAATCCAAGCACTGAACCATTGTTAATCATATCTTTGATACCTCTTTCATTCAAATGTCCAAGCCTCTTGTGCCTAAGATCTAACTCAGAGATCTTATATCCTCCATAAGTGAACAAGGCATGACCAACATTGCCTTGGATCTTCAATGTGAATAATCTTCAATGTGGAGGGAGGGGGTCAAAACAGTTTGCATAATAACGTTCCATGATGTGGCTACAAGTTTTACAAAACTTGTAGGGGCACCCCAGACTGTGTGAAGACTTATAAAGAAGTATATACACTTGCCATAATTGATTTATAGGTGGGACTTCAATTTTTTTTTTGACAGTACAATGAATTGGAAATACACACTCACACACCCAACCTCATAAGGTAGAGGCACCCATCATGAGAGACTCATGGACATGTCCAACCAAGAGTTGAACTCAGGACTTCCTCCCACAACTTGAAGGCATTAGCCACTAGGCTACGTGGGCTCGGACAATGGAACTTCAACTTGGACTATTACCATGGTTGTATGGCAAGAAGAGCGTAGCATTATATGTTGCTGCTTTGGTAGGAGTGATAGGAAGGGCAAAGATGGGCAAAGATGGGCAAAGATGGATAGGAGAGTGCTCTAAGTAGAACTCTACTACTTATTAAACAGTTGCTAAGGTGGGGTAGATTGTCATGTTATTCTCTATATGTGTGTCATCTTACAAGTTCCCATCTATAATCCAACCTTTACGTCAAACCCAACTAGATGGTGGGAAACTCAAAAGGACATCCATCACTCCTATAAAAAATCCATGCGATGAAATAGCTTGTGAAGGGATAGAGAAGAGTGGCTAGGGGCTAGCTCAAAGGTGTCTTCAGAATTTTCCACCAAAGTCTGATGGAAGGGTCAATACTGTCAACACTCATGTGAGACCTCGAGCTTTAAAATTTGAGTTTTTCCCACTACCAATCGAAGGAGTAAAACTCAAATCCCAAGCAAGAAGTAGCAATCCACATGCAACATTCTCCACCAATGCATTAGGAGAATGTGGTTTCTCAACCAAGGTTGAGAGTATAAAGAACATGAGTAGTAAAAAGCAATTTAAAGGACAATCCTTCCATTGAAAAAAGAAGGGACATAAAATTATAGATTTTCATGTGAAGAGGATAGATGAAGAGTGTGAGGAGGAGACAATAGACACACCCAAAGCAAGGGTGGTATGCTTCTCAACATAAGAAGAATCAAATGTGGATTCATGGGTACTAGATACTGGTGAACCTTTTACATTACTTGATGGAGAGTGTTAATCTCCAAAAGAACAAGCTACTCTTGAAATTAGAGCACCTCTATATCAAGAGTAACTCAAACCCTTCCTTAATTTAGAGGATCAACTATCAATTACAAAGATTTTGGACAAACTGTGAAGAATATGATTCTACAGAAAGTCTGTTGCACTTATCTCTCTCATTGACTTATCAAATGTGTAAAGTTTTTAATAAAACTTTGTATATGGTGTTGCCTATAGTTTGCACACCTTCTCCAAGTTGAATCATTCCAAAAGACTCAGTAGATCTTGAGAAATGACTTCAACAAGTCACCTATGTCTAAAACTGCTCTTCTAAGAAGTCGATTTAGACACCTATGACTTCTAACACTTGGTTCTCTAAATCTTGAATCCATTTATGAAAATGCATTTAGCCACAGATAGCTTACCTTCCAACTTAAAGATTGAGTGTTTGCTTGCTCAAAACTTTACACTGTGGAAGGAGAATAGACCAAAACATTAACATCAAATTTTGCACCTCCTGCAACTTCTCTTCTTCCCATTTACACATGTAAATGTTCCTACACTCAATTCTCTCAGCCTCATCACAATTAGAAGCTGAAAATTTGTACAGAGGTCAATCAACTATAGACTTAGACTTGTACAAAAGCATTTCACAAAAGATTCAACACAGAAGGAGAATACTCAGAAAGAACAGGCGCAACGTTTCTTCATTTCTTAAAAGATTTACATCTGAGTGATGAGAGATATCTTGTTCACTTCTAAAATGTCTATTGATCACTAATTCTCTTCAAAACTGATCTTAACACAATCTCTCATATTTGCCCCGACATTTTTCATAGTATATATAGGCAAATATTTACAAGCTTATGATTACGCAAAGATATAAGTGAACTATCTCTGAATTAATGTACATATGTGTACACATCTTTCAACTTCTGAATATGCACTTCCTCCATGCTTCATAACTTGAACTTTTCTTCAGTCCTTGACTTCCAAACCTTCATTAATCCTTCAATTGTTGATTTCCTTGCACAAACAATGCCCCCTCAATCATCAATTGAGATTTTCTCTATCTTCTTTATGTCTACCATAACCTTGAATCTCTGTAGCTTTAGTCCATCCAAGCTTTTGGTTAGCATATCAGCTATCTGATCTTTTGTTGAAGTATGTATGACTTCAATCTCTTTATCCATCACCTTGTCTCTCAGAAAGTGATACTGAATCTCAATACGTTTGGTCCTGGCATGAAACAAAGGGTTAGTAGTTAAGTACAATGAACTCATGTTATCTCCATGAATAGTGGGTGTACTCTGAATGATATCAAAACTCTTCATCAAAGTTTTGAGCCATATTACTTCCTTTGCTGCTTCAACCGTACCTTTGTACTCAGCCTCTATAGAGGATAAAGCAACAGTGTGTTTCTTCTTTGAGCACCAAGAAATTAACTTATCTCCCACATAACACAAGTATCCATATGTTGATCTCCTATCATCAGGATTACCTGCCCAATCTGCATCACTATATATTTTGATGTTTGTATTTGATGTAAAACCATAATACAGACCCTCTTTGAGTGTACCCTTAATGTACCTCAACACTCTTTGTCCTGCAATCCAATGTTCTTTCCTAGGACAGTGCATAAATTGAGACAATACTCCAACTGCATATGACAAATTAGGTCTAGTTAATGTAGCATAGATAAGACTACCAACCAAACTCTGATATAACTTCATATCCTTGAATTCCTCTCCACCATATCTGCTCAATTTGTGATTCACCTCCATTGGAGTAGGTGCTACCCTGCAATCATTCATCTGATCAACAAGTTTGTCAAATACCTTTCTTGAGTTACATACACTCCATGTTGAGTGTATGAGATCTCCATGCCCAAGAAGTATGACAATTCTCCCAAAACACTGATCTTGAATTCTTTGTTCATTTGCTTCTTTAGGCTTTGAATGCCTTTCTCATTTGTACCTGTAAGAATTATATAATCAACATATATGCACATGTAAATGAATCCATCATCACTTGCTTTAACAAGCAAGCTACTATCTGCTTTAGATACTTGGAAACCAAGTTCCTTCAAGTACTTCACAAGTCTATAATTCCATGCCCTTGGGGCCTGCTTCAAGCCGTACAAGGCCCTCTTGAGCTTGCACACATGATCTGGATACCTTTCATCTCTGAAACCTTGTGGTTGCTCCATGAACACATCATCTAAAATGTAACCATTTAAAAAAGCATTCTTAACATCGAATTGACATAACTTCCAACCTTTACATGCATCAATAGCTATGATGCCCTGATAGTTGTCATCTTTGCCAGAAGAGTATAGGTTTCATCATAATCTACACCATAAGTCTGAGCAAAACCCTTCACAACAAGTCCAGCTTTACACCTAGACACACTTCCATCTGCATATCTCTTTGTCTTGTAAACCCATTTACATCCAATGATCTTCTGACTATTTGGTTAAGGAACCAAATCCCATGTCTCATTGTCCACCAATGCATCAAACTCTTCCTGCATAGCTTTCTCCAATTGCATATATATTGATTGTACCTGCATACCAAGTACCTTGCTCATCATATGTAACATCCTTAGATACAAGAAATTGTTTAGTAGATGGACTCCACAACCTATATCCCATCTGCTTATCATCATATCCAATAAACACATATTTTTCTGCTTTGGGCTCCAATTCCTCAATTGTGATGGCACATATGCATATGCCAAACATCCAAATATTTTGCAATGATCTAGAGTAGGTCTCTTACCCCACCATGCCTCATATGGTGTCATACCCAGCAAAGCTTTACATGGTAATCTATTGACCAAATAAGCAGCTATGTTTACAGCCTCAGCCCACAAATAATTAGGGCAATTTTTCTCCTTCATCATGGATCTTGCAAACTCAACAAGGGTTCTATTCCTCCTTTCTGCTACACCACTTTGTTGAGGAGAGTATCTGCAAGTAATTTCCCTTTTTATACCTGCATTCCACAACTAATCACTGAACTCATTAGAGAAATAATCTCCCCCTCCATCTGACCCTAGTCTCTTCAACTTATGACCTGTAATTCTTTCTGCATACACATGATAATGTTTGAATGTATTGAATACCTCTGATTTATATTTGATCCCATAGATAGTGATCCATCTGGTAGCATCATCAACATAAATCACATAATACCTTGACCCATTGATAATGAAATCCTTTGATAGTCCCCACACATCTGTGTGTACCAACTCAAGCTTCTCTGAATACATAAAACCATGCTTGGAAGAAGATTGCTTATGAGCCTTACCTAATTGACATGCCTCACATCTGTATGTCATATGTTGTCCTGCAACATTAGGCAATCCAAGAACTGAACCATTGTTAATCATATCTTTGATACCTCTTTCATTGAAATGTCCAAGCCTCTTGTGCCAAAGATCTAACTCAGAGATCTTATGTCCTCCATAAGTGAACAAGGCATGACCAACATTGCCTTGGATCTTCAATGTGAATAATCTTCCTTCTTTCTTCCCTAAAAGAATTTGTTTATACCCATTGCTAGGGTCTTCCACAAACACTCCTTCATTAGTGAACCTAACTTCATAACCCTTTTCAGCAATTTGTCCTACACTTATCAGATTCTTAGGCATTGTAGGAACATACAAGACCTTACTCAAAAGAGTACTACCATCCTTGTCCTTCACTGATCCAATTGACTTCACATTGTGCTTTGTATTGTCACCTATTTGAACAACATGATTAGTGACTTTACTATCCAAATCAGTCATCAAAGCTATGTTACCACTCAGGTGATTGCTACACCCTGAGTCAATGTAGAAGACTCTCTAGTCTTCACTTTGTCTTTCACAAGTTGCATTCATTATCAATGTTGAATCCTCCTTCTTATCTGAAGCATAATTGTAGTAGGTATTGTTGTATTGTTGACTTTGGAATCCTCTACCTGCATTTCTTCCAAAGTAACCTCTACCGCTGAAATTACCTCTTTGATTTCTGCCACCTCTTCCTCTTGAATTAAAGTTCTGATTATATCCACCATTACTCTGATTATTATGCCAACATTCATTAGCTAAGTGATTTGTCTTACCACAAATCCAACAAGCTTTGACTCCATCTTTATTGCTCCTGCCTCTTCCTCTACCTTTGCCACCTCCTCTTCCTCTTCAGAAGTTAGCTTGGCTAGTTGTACCTTCATCCTCATTTCCTTGTTGCTTTCCTTTGATATTTTTCTTCTTATCCTTTGAATACATTGCATGACTTGTACTCTTGTCACCTTCACCTTTAACATCCTGCTCAAATGTTAACATATGTCCTAGCAACTAATTTAAGTCAGGAGTAAAATGATCAAGTGATCATTCAGTAGACAAAATGAATGGCATCCATTTGTCATCACCTCTCAAACCTATGAGGATTTGCCTTACCAATTTATCCTCCTCAATGTCTTCATCAACTGCTCCTAATGCATTTGCAATATCCTTCATCCTTGTTACATAGTCTGAGATGGGCTGAGAGGCCTTCTTCTTGAAAGTAGTAAATCTGCCCACAAAGATGCCTTCCTTGACTTTGTGGTGTTTTGAAAATGCTCCTCCAAAGCATTCCATATATCACTTGCACTTTCAAGACCTCTAATGTGAGGTAGCAAGTAGTCATTGACTGCCATATAGATAATGCTCCTAGCTTGAGCATCTTTCTTCATCCAATTCTTTAATTCTGATAATTCCTCCCTAGTTGGAACACAAGGATCTCTGAACTGAGGCTTTTCTTCTTCACCTGTAATATAAGCTATCAAATCTTTGCTCATAAGATGAGCTTCCATCCTCATTGACCATGCTGGATAGTTCTCTCTATCCAACTTCTCTATCTGCAGAGAATCTCCAATTCTTTCTTCACCTGTATATTGAATTCTTCAACCTTTATGAATAATAGATGTACCTTTACTTCGAATGATACTCCTTTTTTCTTCCTTGATGTTGTATGACCTCCTTCTCAAGCTTTTCCCTCAAGCTTTCACCTTTTGAACCTTCAGATGTTGAATTCTTTACAGTTGCAGCAGTCTGGATCCACCTTTCTTCAATTCTGATGCTTCCGGCTCTGATACCACTGCTGGAGAGTGTTAGTCTCAAAAAGAACAAGCTACTCTTGAAATTAGAGCACCTCTATATCAAGAGCAACTCAAAACCTTCCTTAATTTAGAGGATCAACTATCAATTACAAATATTTTGGATAAACTGTGAAGAATATGATTCTACAGAAAGTCTGTTGCACTTATCTCTCTCATTGACTTATCAAATGTGTAAAGTTTTTAATAAAACTTTGTATCTGGTGTCAGCTATAGTTTGCGCACCTTCTCCAAGTTGAAGCATTCCAAAAGACTCAGTAGATCTTGAGAAATGACTCCAACAATTCACCTATGTCTAAAACTGCTCTTCTGAGAAGTCGATTTAGACACCTGTAACTTCTAACACTTGGTTCTCTAAATCTAGAACACGTTTATGAAAATGCTTTTAGCCACGGATAGCTTACCTTCAAACTTAAAGATTGAGTGCTTGCTTGCTCAAAACTTTACACTGTGGAAGGAGAACTGACCAAAACTTTAACATGGAATTTTGCGCCTCTTGCAACTTCTCTTCTTCCCATTTACACATGTAAATGTTCCTACACTCAATTCTCTCAGCTTGATCACAATTAGAAGCTGAAAATTTGTACAGAGGTCAATTAAAGATAGACTTAGACTTGTACAAAAGCATTTCACAAAAGATTCAACACAGAAGGAGAATACTCAGAAAGATCAGGTGCAACATTTGTTCATTTCTGAAAAGATTTACATCTGAGTGATGAGAGATATCTTGCTCACTTCTAAAATGTCTAATGATCACTAATTCTCTTCAAAACTGATCTTAATACAATATCTCATATTTGCCCTGACATTTTTCATAGTATATATAGGCAAATATTTACAAGCTTATGACTACTCAAAGATATAAGTGAACTATCTCTGAATTAATGTACATATGTGTACACATCTTTCAACTTCTGAATATGCACTTCCTCCATGCTTCATAACTTGAACTTTTCTTCAGTCCTTGAATTCCAAGCCTTCATTAATCCTTCAATTATTGATTGCCCTGCACCAACATTACCTATGAGAGAGGTCAATCTAGTTCTTATTAAACTCAAACAAGAACCCATCTAGGTGGAAATTACATGTATCCTTTCCTTTTTTATTGCAAATGGTGAAGTTATAAAGGTGTCAAATATTTGGTATGTTCTAATAAGAAAAAGGGAAAGAAGAAACAACTTATATGAATCGGGTGCTTACATAGTCACTATTGGATTGGCCACAATTAAGGTTTCTTATGAGTGGTTTGGAAACATTGGATTTGGAGTATTAATGAAGATACAAAAGAAAGGCATTGTTCTTCATCACTTACCTATAGTGAATGGAATGAAAGTAACTTTTAGAGATCATATGATGGGTAAGAAAAACAGAGAGACATCCATCAAGTTAGCAAGAGTAGGTCAAAGGCTCCTCTAGTGTTGGTATATGATAACTTGTGTGGTAAGGTGTCTATACATGCCTTGGGAGGATCTTCATATCTTGTGATCATCAATGGCTATAGCAAGAATGTGATTTCTTGGTAATAAGGCTCAAGCTTTTGATAAAATAAGAGAACAACCAGAACTTGTTGAAAATGAACCAAGGAAAAAAGCAAAGAAGCTTGCAACAGGTGGTGGTGATGAACTCATCTTAGAGGAGCTGGAAAAGCTTTTGCAATGGTAAAGGGATAAAGTCTCAACAAGTGATATCAAATCAATATGGCATAATGGAATGCATGAGTCACACCACCATTGAGATAGGAATGTGTATGAGGGAGGCAAGTTCTTTCTTAATTAAATAAAAAGGGTTGATCATGAAGCCTAAATTGTAAGAATCCATCTATCTCACACTTGAAATTTTTTTAGAGTGTGTGATATGCTCTCATCCTAGGTCAAAGGGAGAATAAGTTGGAACTAAAAAGCAAGAAATGCATCTTCTTAGGTCTTTCATATTGTATAATAACATGGCAAAGAAGGTAAAAGGGAGTCACGATGTGGTGCCTATGGAGCAACCAAATGCAGTGGAGAATAAGAAAGGAGCTTCCACTTTATCTTCAAGTGAAGGAGTAATTGTTGGAGTTTTAGGTCTACAAAAGCATGCGAACAACACAAGAAGAAGAAGAAGCTTAGAGCACAACACACAATACTGAATGTATTACCACTAGAATGTACAATGATAAGTAACCCATTAGGATAGTAGGCATATATACAAGCTGGGGAAAAAACCTCCTAAAGAGGGAAAAAAGTACCCCAACAGTCCTAGAGTGTTCACACATCAATACCTAAATATATCAACAAATTCCCCTTGGGATTGATGCTGTGAACAAGGAGCTGACACTCATGTATAAGGAAGTGCCGAGCTATTTGAAATCAATCCACAAAAGGAAGTAAGCCCAAAGCTTTGTGAAGAGCTTCAAACTTCTCGCTAGGCAGAGCCTACATGAAAAGTTCTGCAATGTTCTCCTACGTGGGCATATATGCCAAGCTAATCTCTCCAGCAGAGAGCCTCTCCCTAACATAATGATAATGCACCGAGCATGGAACACAGGGTTCCTCGCAATTGCCAATGCACTCTGACTGTCAGTGAACATGGTGGTGGCAGAAGACTGACCAAAATCAGCCATAAGGCATTTGAGCCACACACACTCAACAGTCACTTTGAAAGCTGCCCTATACTTGGCCTCACAATTAGAAGTGGCCACAATAGGCTGCTTCTTGCTCAACCAAGATATACATGGGCTACATAGCAACCAAACCAATCAGAGTAAAAAAAGCATGTAAATCTGGTGATAGTGATTCCCCCTTGGGACAAAACAATCCAAGTAGTCGAGTACCACTCAAGTAGGGAAAGATGTGCTTAACCGCCTGCCAATGCTTAACACCTAGGCAATGCATAAACCTGCTCATCTGTGAGACAACAAACTGAATATCTAGCCAAGTAATGCATAAGTAAATCAAGCATCCAATAGCGTGCTGATAGAGAACAACATCAAATGCATCTCTAGCATCATGAAGATTCAATCGTAAACCTGTCTCCATAGGAGCGGCAATAGGTTTACAATCTTCAAGGCCAAAACTCTGCAATAATGTGTCAATTTATTTCATTTGATACAAAGCCATTCCACCATCAACTTGCATAAGTTGAATGCCCAAATAATGATGCAGATGCCCCAAATCAGACATCTCAAATGAGGCATGCAAATCATCCATATGCTTCTCATGAGAGCAGTGAGCAACATGTCACCAACATGCACAACAATGATCAGAAGCACATCATTAGCACGCTTAACATATAAGGTGTTTTCAATTGGAATTCTCTCAAAACCATGTGCAATTAAATAGGCATGTATCTTTTCATACCAAGCACATGTTGCTTGCTTTAATCCATATAATGCCTTCTTCAACCTACACACTTTGTTTTCATGCCCTTTCTGCACAAATCCACAGGGATGAAAAACATACACTTCTTCATGCAAGTCACCATTCAATTTGACATAGGCTGAGAATCATGTACTGCACATGCCAAATCATTCACAGAGTATACAACCCATGACATAAAATGTCAGAAGCAATAATCACATTGCCATTTGATGGATCATGAACTGTACATCTGTCATCAACAAAATTCACAACCAAGCCAATCTTGGCTAAAGCTAAAACTGATAACAAATTCTTCTTGAACCCTAGCACAAATAAAGCATTCCACAATGTAAAAGAACTACCATTAGCAATAGTCAGAATGATCTTACCAACTCCCATGACAGGATACGAGTAGTTGTTGGCGCATGTGACAATATTCCTTATAGGGGCAGGTTCGAGTGAAGTGAAGAAACTACAATGCGAGGTAATATGTTTGGTTGCCCCACTATCAAAGTACCAAACATCTGAGTCTATTGCAGACATACACTATTCAGGAGAAGATGGGTTAAAACTGCACATAGTAGTAAACGCCCATTCTTCATTCTGCACTAGATTAGCAGAATCTATTTTTGGCGTAGAGGCCTCTGCAATGACCATTCCAGCCTCTTTTTTCTTTGCCTCTTTTTTCTTTGCCTCTTTTGCAGCCAATTTTGGACAATTCTTTATGTCATGATCATTTGCTTTATGATACTTGCAAAACAGTTTCTGCTTTTCTGTTTTCTTATCATCTCTATCATCCTTCTTTGATTGTATAGAATTACCAGATTTCTGGTTACTAGTAGAACAGTTTCTGCTTTTCTGTTTTCTTATCATCTCTATCATCCTTCTTTGATTGTATAGAATTACCAGATTTCTGGTTACCTTTGCCCTTCTGACTAGCCAGGAAATCTTGATCTGCAACACCCATAATGGACCTGTTCTACCTAGACTGGTCTTTTGCAATAGAACAAAGACTTACTCCTCAGATGTTGAGGCATTTGGATTTCCTTTCATCATCAAATGAAGAGTAGAAGCAAAACTTTGATATGAATCGATAAGACCATTCAAAATAGTCTACACAAGTGAACTGTCAGGCAAGACTTTGTCAGCAAAGATCAACTCTTCTTTCAAATCTTTGATCTTTTTCAAAAAACTATCCATGGAACCACCTTCATTCATGTGCTCACTCTCCAACTATTTTTGAAGGTAAGCAACATGAGGCTCATTCCTTGCCTGGTATAAAGTGGTAAGTGTATCCCAAGCATCCTTAGTTGTTCTGCAAGAGCGAATGTGAGGAATAATGGCATGTTTGATAGACAAGGCATGTGCCTGAGCATCGCTGTCAGCCCAACAAATTTGTTCTGCAGTAGGTGCAATGAAAACTGCAACACGAAGAGGAATTTGTAGAATATCACCATCTTTGACACCATTTGCCTTAGATTTAATACCTATAATTATAGGTGTAATAGGATGTTTTTCAACACCCTACACAATATTCCACAGTCTTTTTGTGACCAATACATGATGCATCATATAAGCCCATAATGGGTAGTTTGTACCATCCAACTTATCCTCAACAACCAACATATAGAATACATCATTGATTTCAGCCATGGCCATTGACTAAAATACCTTGATGCAAAAAATTAACAGTATCTCAAAAAGTTGAATAGAACTACCCTGTTGAGTTCTACTAAACATGTAGCAGACTTTGAGAAACTTATATTGGCGAACCAAAACCTGTATATATCTTTGGCACAAAAAGATGAAATAGCTTGCACAAGCACTGTGATAGTGCTTTCGGAGTATGCTCACCAAATTTCATGTGATTTTGAGATTGTGATCAGAGGGGTCTCGATGATGCCCTAAATGAAGCGACAACTTGCGCTGATACCACTTGTTGGAGTTTGAGGTCTAGAGAAGCACGTGAACAACACAAGCAAGAAGAAGAAGCTTGGAGCACAACACACAATACTGATTGTATTACTACTAGAATGTACAAAGATAAGTAACCCTTTAGGGTAGTAGACGTATATACAAGCCAGGGGAAAAAACTCCTAAAGAGGGAAAAAAGTGTCCGAACAGTCCTAGAGTGTTCATGCACATCACTACCTAAATATATCAACAGTAATTTAGTATGTACCTAGCCCAAAAGGCATCCCTACCTACAAATAGGAGGAAGCATCATCACTGTATGGTGAGAAGAGAATCTATCAACCTAAAAATACCCAAAAAAGATTGGTTTTCACTACAATGTGTGGAGAAGCTCTATGGTTAGAGGAATCATATGCCACCGACTATTGACAAGAAGGTAAAGGGACCAAAGAGATCAAATAAAATCAAGGAGCAAAGGTGGGATTCTACTCACATAGTCAATATAGCCATGATGGATGAGATTATGAAGGAAGTAATTGTTGGTGCAAGACAATCATCAATTGATGATTCGGACAAATATTTGAAGTCAAAGAATGAAGCAAAGATCAGCATATGAGGCTTGAATTTTAGTGCATGCTTAGAAGATGAAGACTCGTATATACATGTATACTAATCTTGTAATTAGTTCATAAAAACTTTGCATCTATGATGAGTCATGATGTAAACATCTATATATACTTGATATAGGTGTACTACGAGTACAACGGATGATGAGTGATAAGTCTTAGACGTCTTTAGAGACTTTAGAAAGTGAGAAGAACATGAAGTATCATTCAGATGTAAGATTTCTCTAAATAGAAGAAAGTTGCACCTTGATCGTTTGCTCAGTGCTCCTTCTGTGTTTATCTTCTTGATGAATTCTTTTGTGCAAGTCTAATTCTATAGTTGAGTGACCTTTGTACATGTTTTGAGAGTTTAATTGGAATCAACCTGAGAGAATCTTAAGTAGGAACATTTACATGTGTAAATGTGAAGAAATGAAGATAGGAACAGGTGCAATCTTGGTGGTCAATGTTTTGATCGAATCTCCCTCCAGAGTGTAAAGTTTTGAGCAAGTAAGAACTCATTCTTTGATTTGAAAGGTAAGCTACGTGTGGCTAAAAGCATTTCAATAAATAGGGTCTACCTTGGGAGAACCATGCATTAGAAGTTGCAGGTGTCAAAGTCGACTACACAGAAGAACAATTTAAGACATAGGTACATTGTTTGAAACAAATCTCACGATTTACTGAATCTTTTGGTGAGATTTAACTTGTATAAGATGCATAAACTTTAGAAGACATCTTGTATAAAGTTTCATTGAAAAATTTACACATTTGATCAGTCAATGAGTGAATTAAGTGCAATAAACTTTTCTCAATAATTAGTTTCTTCACTGTTAGTTCAAAGTTTGATAATTTGGCATTGGTCTTCCAAAATTGGTTGAGGTTTTGAGTTGTCCTTGATATAGAGTGCTCTAACATCAAGGATAACTTGTTCTTTTGGAGATTAACACTCTCCATCAGTGGTATCACAGCAGGAGTTATCAAAATTGAAGAAAGGAGGACCCCGACTGTTGCAGATATATAGAAATTAATCTTTGAAGATTCAAAAGGTGAAAGGTTGAAGTGAAAGCTAGAGAAGGAGGCGTGAAGCTATCAAGAAGATCAAAAGGAAGTACATTCGAAGTAAAGGTACAATCATTATTCACAAAGATTGAAGAATTTATTGCACAGGTGAAGAAAGGATGGGAGATTCTCTTCAGGTAGAGCAATTGGGTAGAGAAAACTATCCTGCTTGGTCAATGAGGATGGAAGCTCATCTTACGAGTAAATACCTGATAGGATACATCACAGGTGAAGAAGAAAATCCAGAATTTAGGGATCCTAGTGTTCCAACGAGGGAAGAGCTCTTAGATTTGAAGACATGGATGAAGAAGGATGCTCAAACAAGGAGCATTATCTACATGGGAGTCAATGATTACTTGCTACCTCACATTAGAGGACTTGAAAATGCAAGTGACATATGGAATGCTTTGGAAGAGCATTTTCAAAACACGACAAAGTTAAGGAAGGAATCTTTATGGGCATAATTGACCACATTCAAAAAGAACGCTTCTCAATCTATTTCTGATTATGTAGCAAGGATGAAGGACATTGCAGATGCATTAGGAGCAGTTGATGAAGACATTGAAGAGGATAAATTGGTAAGACAAATTCTCACAGGTTTGAGACGAGATGAGAAGTGGAAGCCATTCATTCTATCCATTGAACTCTCACTAGATCATTTCACTCTTGATTTGAATAAATTGCTAGGACATATGCTAACCTTTGAGCAGGATGTCAAAGGTGATGTTGATAAAAGTACAGGTCAAGCAATGTATTCAAAGGACAAGAAGAAGATTAACAAAGGCAAGCAAAAACTGAATGAAGATGAAGGCACTACTAGCCAAGCTAACTTCCTAAGAGAAAGAGGAGGTGGCAAAGGAAGTCACTACAACAGATCGAGGGTATACCGAGGTTTTTACCGAGGAAAATGAACGCGGCTTTATTTGCCGCGACGTCGGTGTAAAGGTCGGTCTCCGCCTCGGTACCAAAAGGTCGGTATAAGCGCCGGTCTGGACGTCGGTAAAAGCGTCGGTATATGCATCGGTATATGCGTCGGTATAAGCGTCGGTATATGCGTCGGTAACAGGTTTCTGCTGCATCGCCTCCTGGGTTTACCGACGCTTATTCCGATGACACTACTGGAAGTACCGTCGCGTATACCGACGCCCAAACCTGCAAAATTTTTTTTGGGCAGAATGTTTTGTCTTTTGCTACAGCAACATTAGCATGATGTTGCTGAACAAGAGACAAAACACTCTGCCCAAAAAAAACCGAGTACATGTGATGTGTACTCTAATGACAACCGAAATATGATTTCATGAAACAGAGTATTATTGTACACAAAATAGATCAATAATCAGAATGAACAATGAACCATGTACAAAAGAAGTTATATATTTCAATAATGAAGCATTACAAGAGTGTGGCAGACCACCGTCATATATGACGCTTTTACAAAATGTGGCAAAGCAATGTATTGCCATATGGAAATCAAATACAAAATATTGGTCTTCCATTGCCATACACATGCAAAGAACGTTCCATATCAACAGTCCTGCAACAAAGAACATTAATGGAATGAGATAAATGCACATGAAAATTACAAACCCTAAAAACCAAGTTTATAATTTAATTACCTCATCGCAAACGCTCCCATGAAACTACCGCACCGCGTCCCTCCAAGTCCTCCAACAGTGCAGTCAACCCATGACTATATCCATAAGACTCCTCCGATCGTGTTGGAAGACGACCCACTGCCAGCTCCTGAAACAAATATAAAAATATTAGAGAAATATATATGAGAAATTTAACACAAATAAATTCAATAAAATGAAATGGTACTTACAAACTCATGATGCATTGTGTCATATCCGCCGCTGCCCAAATGTGACGGTCCAATGGTGTCTAGACGTGTGGCTGCGGCATTTCGCTGCTGGCGATATCGATCAGGAGTCTGCTGCTGCTCATCACGAATCATGTCCCACTCCTCAACATCTAACCACACAGGCTTTGGTAAGCCTTCTCTGAATGCATCACGAGCCTCGGATCGCCGATGCGACATGACCTCACGTGCAGTATGCAGAATCCACTCTGAACTGACAATCGACTCTCCATTGGCTGGTCGAAACTCCTGGTAAATCGTCCGTGTGATATAATTCTTCCGATCTTTATCTTGTTCACTCCATTTCCGCATGATGGAGTGTCCAAACTGGATGGAGCAAAGCTGTCGTATGCGTGCACGCATTGCTTTGCCAACCGCATCCATCACCGGAGCTCCATCTCGGATATTATACACCTTGGAGTCATCATGGTCATGAGCACCCCAAGGTGTACGTGGTGTACTGTGTGGTGTACTGCGTGGTGTACTGCGTGGTGTACTGCGTGGTGTACCTACATCTGAGGTACTCGTCCTAGGAGTAGAAGCAGGCGAGACAACGTCCGTTGCATTGCCTCCACAACAACCACCTCCTCCGCCTCTAGACCTACCTGTAGATCCACTCCTAGAACCTCCTGCTCCGGAGCGTGATCTCGATCTACGAGACGGGCCAGACCCTGTATCACGCTGAGGTGTCGAACGCACATGTCTACTAGTAGATCCAGTAGGAGATGGCTGCAAAGATGGTCGTGGTGGAGTCACAAAGCTAGGTGACATACCTCCTACGGGAGTAGCACCACCCTCAGGAGTGACACCGGCAGGAGTGACACCAGCGGGAGTGAGGCCGACGGGAGTAAGGCCAGCGGGAGTGAGGCCGGCAGGAGTAAGGCCGCCAGGAGTGAGGCCGGGAGGAGTGCTACCACGAGCCATCCAATACTGTTATGCAACGGCCATATATGCAGGAGGAACCTGAGAGATGAACTCCAAAAACTGCTCCTCTGTCATGGACTGTGGAGTGACTCGAGGACTGTCTCCCATCGTGCTCTGTAATAAAACAACTGAAATAATTAGCATGCGATAAGAAAAATAATATAGGAAATAAACAAAAAAAAAACAAAAATTAGTACGTACAAGTCTTTTGTTCAAAAGTCCTCTATTCTAGCATCCTCTTGAAGATCTGATGCACCGAGACTATCTATCTCTAAATTGATGGCTTCTAAATCGCTTGCTATGCTGGTTTCCTCCTGATCATCGTCTACTGCTTCGTCTTCTTGAACAATGACCTCTTCTTCAATGACCTCTTCTTCTCGAACAATGATCTCTTCCTCCTCAACTATCGAATGAATCTCTGAGTCCACTAGAGATGGACTTTCTTCTATATCTGCATTTTCAAAAATTTGTCTACTACGTGGAGCGACTTGTAAAACAAATAGCCACTCCGGGTCTTTTGAATCTGGTATAAAAACAACTTGCTCACAGTGTTCGGGAAGTACAAATGTATCCCTTTCATCTGTCCATAATCTTGTGGAGTCGACCTGAAGCAAACCGCTCTTATCTCGTCTCACTGTTGCGTTTCTTCTAGAGGTGACTACTTTGAACCATTTCACGTCAAAAACAAAGTAATCAAACTTTCTGAAAGATAGTTTCAAGATGTCTTGAATCACACCACAATAATCTAACTCGCCTTCTAGAGCATTATCATCTCTTGCACTCGCTCTACTTTTTTGCAAAAAATTCACCATCACTCCACTATCAAAAGTAGACCGATTTTGATCGATTCGTGCGATTCGGAAGTGTCGCCCATGAGACCATAGTGCACCGTATTTGATATACTCCCAATCACATCCTTTTGCGAGTTCTTCTTCTTCTTCAGAGATATCTTCACCTGCTGCCTTTGCTTGTGAAACTGCTGCATCTAGCCATCTGCTCGTTGGAAAAGGTGGGAGAGGTCGAAGATTTTCTGGAAGAGGCAAAAATCGAGTGGAGCGATTTCTTCGAAACTGAGCTCTTTCCTTTGCGTTAGTTTCCTTGGCAAGTTCATACCTTTCTAACCACTTTTGCATAGGCTCAGAGTTAACTATGCAAAACTTCATTGCCTTCTCTCTGAAAGTTGCATCCATTTTTCGTTGCAGTCCTTTACCTTGTGGTTCATCGCCTACGAGACGAACATCTTCATCATCACTCCATAAGCGAGGCATTTCGGGATCCGATATATGTAGAAACTCAGTAATGAATACAAGAGATTCTTGTACAAGCCATCCCTCTGCCATGCTACCCTCTGGACGTGCTCTCTGTCGAACAAACCCTTTTAATGTCTTCATAAAGCGCTCTAAGAAGAACATCCATCGACTATGGACAGTTCCTGCTATTGCAACTTCATCTACTACATGAACCAGTAAATGAAGTTGAATAGTGAGAATACTTGTGGGAAAGTATTTCTCTACCATGCAAACAGCCTCGATAGCATTGAGTTTCGCACTCTCTATGCTATCTCTGTTTATCTCTTTGGAAGATATCCATCGTACTAAAGAACTAATTTTATAAATGGCTTTTCGTACATCCTCTGAAAGACAATCTTTTATGCCTACAGGGAGCACAAACTGTAAAAACTTGTGCCAATCATGAGACTTGAGACCTGCAAGATCGTCGTTTCGTGTGAAAGCAGTCTTTAGACATCTCATGCATCCAGTAGGTGTACGAAACTCTGAAATTATTTTCTTCACTTGTTGCTCTTCCATCTTCCGAAGCACCCAAGGAGCTCTTGGTAACGATACTGTTCCATTGGGCTTAGTAATAGCCCACAACTCTCGCATACGACCTCGCTCTTCTAGGTCGTCCCTTTGTGCTTTGTTTTCTTTCTTCCGATTAGAGTTTTCCAAAGCATCTCTCCCACATTCTTGAAAATATGCATCGGGTCTACCAAATGATTGATCATCAATTCACTCCAATAAGGGAGTTCATGAAAAATGGACAACCGTTTCATGCCAGCAACTGGATTTTCTGAATCCCACAGTTGTTTCCAATCACTAGCTTTCATTTGGTGTTGCGCTTGTCGACCAATTTTTCCTTCACGTAAAACATGCCCATCAGGCAAATATCTATGATGTCCTTCATACACAGTTTTACGTAGTGCTTTGGAATAGCGTGCTTCGAGTCGTGGTCCGCATAAAGGACAAGCATGGTAACCCGAAATCGATAAACCTGAACATTCACCATAACCAGGCCAATCATGCATTGTCCACATAAGTATGCCTCGCACTTGCACGTCTCGTCTTCTTATAGGTTGAGACATGTCACGCACAGTGATTCCATCCCATAAAATGCGCAGTTCTTCCACTAGTGGTGCAAGATATACATCCATATTTTTTACCTTATACTTACCTGGTACAATAAGAGCTAATAATAAATGACCTTTCTTTGTGGCCAACCATGGTGGGATATTATAATTGACCAAACATACAGGCCATGTGCTCCATGAAGAACTGCGTAATCCAAATGGATTCACTCCATCCATAGCTAGGCCTAGACGTATGGACCGAGGCTCACTAGCAAACTCTGGCCACTTACTATCTATGTGCTTCCAAGCATCAGAGTCAGCTGGCACTCGCATTACATTATCTGTAGACCTGCTCTTTGTATGCCACGACATTAACTCAGCTATAGATTTGCATCTAAACATATTTTTGATTCGTGGAATGATAGGAAAGTGGCGAAGAACCTTTGCGGGGATTGCTTCGCCTATAACGTCGTCTCTAAACCTATTTGCTCCACACTTTGGACATACGTGGAGATGCTCATACTCATTCCGAAAGAGAATGCAATCATTCGGACAAGCATGAATTTTCGTATAGTCCATTCCAATGGACTGTAAAAGATTTTTCGCATCTCCACGTGTTGGAGGCATGTCATTGCCCTCAGGCAAAATTTGATCTTTAAGAAGCCTGCAATAAGCAATTAAAATGATATTAGTAAATGAAGTTTTTGTGATACAACAATGAAAGCCAATTTGATCTCCACTTACCTGAACAATTCTGTGACACTATTATCTGACCATCCATAAATGGATTGCAGATTGAGCATCGCGAGTGAAGCACGTAATACCGATATCTTTGCTCCATTGTAAAGTGGTAAACGCGCTAATCTTCGCATAGTTTCATATTCTTCATCAACTCTTGATCGTGGAATTTCTGTTCTGTCCATGAAACTCGCGTCGACACCTTCTTCACCATCATGATCTTCTGGAATCTCAAAAAATGCTTCAAGCATCTCTTCCATATGTTCATTCTCTGTAGTATTACTAGTGCTACCTTCTGTGTCTAAATTCTTTTTTGCTCTCTTTTGTCCCCAAGATGTTACCGGTGCAATGTCGTTTGGATCCATCTGCTCACCTGGGGGACCATACGAATCATAGCGTAGGTTTTCCAATTGACTCCTATCAAAGGATCCATGCTCTCTAACATGTGCAGTACAAATCCGTCGTTTCCGATAAATTTGATATTTGCACTGTGTGCAAAGACATGCCATTCTCTCTTCAGGATCCAAAGAAGCCATCTGCTACAATATGGACATTTTAGAACATTTGTTTTTTTATTAAACCTAAAAATCTAACTCTTAAAGACTTAAATCAGAAATACTAAGCCTAAATACTCAAATACCTAAGAAAACTTAAAACCCTAATTTTAAAACCCTAATCTACATAGTTATCCTATTTTATCTATATATTCGGATTTTTTCTTGATTGATCCTATGTGTCTGCCTAAACTCTAAAACCCTAATTTTAAAGATCTAAACCTAAATTATCTATATATGTATTATATGTGTATGTGTATGTGTGTATATATATTATGTACGTGTTAAAACCCTAAAACCCTAATCCTTACGTAATCCTATTTTTATATATTTAATTTCATATATTTAATTATAAATATTTAAGTAAATTATTTAAAACACTAGTTCTTTTTATATTTATTTATGTATATAATTATCTTATTTTATATATATTCAGATTTTATTTCCTTACGTAATCCTATTTTTATATATTTAATTATAAATATTTCATTAAATTATTTAAAACACTAGTTCTTTTTATATTTATTTATGTATATAATTATCTTATTTTAATATATATTCAAATTTTATTTCCTTACGTAATCCTATTTTTATATATTTAATTATAAATATTTAAGTAAATTATTTAAAACACTAGTTCTTTTTATATTTAAAACCCTAATCTTAAATATGTAGACCTAAAATATGTATATTTCAGTATACATGTGTATATACATGTATATATGTATTACATGTGTATGTGTATGTGTGCATATATCTTATGTAAGTGTTATAAACCTAAAACCCTAATCTTAAAGATTTAAATCTAAAATATGTATATTTTTTATGCATGTGTATCTACATGTATGTATGTATTATATGTATATGTATGCTTGTGTATATATGTTATATACATATTAAAATCCTAAAACCCTAATCAGAAGACTTAAACTTAAATATGAAATACTAAACGCTAAAACCCTAATCTTAAATATGTAAACCTAAAATATGTATATTTCTATATACATGTGTATATACATGTATATATGTATTACACGTGTATGTGTATGTGTGCATATATGTTATGTAAGTGTTATAATCATAAAACCCTAATCTTAAATATTTAAATCTAAAATATGTATATTTTTTTATGCATGTGTATCTACATGTATGTATGTATTATATGTATATGTACGTTTGTGTAAATATGTTATCTACGTATTAAAATCCTAAAACCCTTATCAGAAACCCTAATCCTTACGTAATCCTATTTTTATATATTTAATTTTATATATTTAATTATAAATTTTTAAGTAAATTATTTAAAACACTAGTTCTTTTTATATTTATTTATGTATATAATTATCTTATTATATATATATTCAGATTTTATTTCCTTACGTAATCCTATTTTTATATATTTAATTATAAATATTTCATTAAATTATTTAAAGCACTAGTTCTTTTTATATTTATTTATGTATATAATTATCTTATTTTAATATATATTCAGATTTTATTTTCTTACGTAATCCTAATTTTATATATTTAATTTTATATATTTAATTATAAATATTTAAGTAAATTATTTAAAACACTAGTTCTTTTTATATTTATTTATGTATATAATTATCTTATTATATATATATATATTTATTCATATATTCACATGTTTTTTCCTTACGTAATCCTATTTTTTTATCTTTAATTTTATATATTTAATTAAAACCCTAATCTTAAAATTCTAGATCTGAAATACTAAACCCTAAAACCCTAATCTTAAATATGTAGACCTAAAATATGTATATTTCAGTATACATGTCTATATACATGTATATATGTATTACATGTGTATGTGTATGTGTGCATATATCTTATGTAAGTGTTATAAACCTAAAACCCTAATCTTAAAGATTTAAATCTAAAATATGTATATTTTTTTATGCATGTGTATCTACATGTATGTATGTATTATATGTATATGTGTGCTTGTGTATATATGTTATCTACATATTAAAATCCTAAAACCCTAATCAGAAGACTTAAACTTAAATCTGAAATACTAAACCCTAAAACCCTAATCTTAAATATGTAGACCTAAAATATGTATATTTCTATATACATGTATATATGTATTACACGTGTATGTGTATGTGTGCATATATGTTATGTAGGTGTTATAATCCTAAAACCCTAATCTTAAATATTTAAATCTAAAATATGTATATTTTTTTATGCATGTGTATCTACATGTATGTATGTATTATATGTATATGTGCGTTTGTGTAAATATGTTATCTACGTATTAAAATCCTAAAACCCTAATCAGAAAGTATTAGACTTAAATCTGAAATACTAAACCCTAATCTTAAATATCTAGACCTAAAACCCTAAAACCCTAATCTTAAATATTTAACCCTAACCCTAATCCTATTTAAAACCCTAAAACCCTAATCTTAAATATTTAACGCTAAAACCCTAATCCTATTTTTTTGTATTTCATGTAAAACCTAAACTTCAAAATAAAAATAGGATTATATGGGTGTATGTATGCATGTGTGTATATATGTGTTTGTATGTATGCATGTGTACATGTGTGTGTGTGTATGTATACATATGTATACATGTGTGTGTATGTGTATGTGTGTGTATGTAGGCATGCATGTGTGTGTACGTGTGTGTATGTATGCATGCTTGTATGTGTATGTGTGTGTATGTGTATGCATGCATATACATGTGTGTCTTTCTCTCTCTCTCTCTCTCTCTCTCTCTCTTTCTCTCTCTCTCTCTATGTGTGTATATGTGTGTATGTATGCATGTATGTATATATGTGTGTATGCATGCATGCCGGTATATGTGTGTGTATGTATGCATACATGTGTGTATATATGCGTGTGTGTATGTATGTGTGTGTGTATGTGTATGTATGTGTGTATGTGTGTACATGTGTGTATGTATGCATGTATGTATATATGTGTGTATGCATGCATGCCGGTATATGTGTGTGTATGTATGCATACATGTGTGTATATATGCGTGTGTGTATGTATGTGTGTGTGTATGTGTATGTATGCATATGTGTATATATGTGTGTACATGTATGTGTGTATGTATGCATGTGTAAATTAATGTGTATCTTCCTTTCTCTTCTCTCTCTCTCTCTCACTCCCCTTCTCTTTCTATCAATAGCGAATAAAAGAATCACTTACAAGTATGTCTCTCTTTGAATCGTTGTCCTCAAAGCGTAATGTAGGTCCCCTTTCGTCCAATTCCAAACAATCGACGCCAACGAACTTCTGTAAAATCAACAAAAAGAGAAATTAGAAACACTAAAGCATAGAGAAACACAAATGCTAACAGTACGTGCAGCACTTACCAAGATGTGAGAGCTAAGCCGAGAGAGAGTGTGTGTGTGTGTGCACAAGTAGAACGACAGTAGAGCAATGCAGGTTCGCGCGCGCAAGTTCGACAGTAGAACGACAATACTCAAAACACGCGCAGAAATGTGAAGTTTTGCTCTCGGGTTTGCGGTATGTTTAAAAATTCGCTGTCGGTATGAACGTCGGTATACGCGTCGGTACATTCCAGTAAATTACCGACGCTTATACCGACGCATATACCGACACTTATACCGACGCTTGGCGGGGCCACACCGACGATCCGTTTGAAACGGTCATACCGACAGTCACTGGACCGTCGGTAAGTCTTACTCCGATTTTCCGAGGCTTATACCGACGCCGAATATGACCGTCGGTATATGCAACGTCGGTATGCCCTTCATATGTTGTAGTGAGTGAAAGAGGTAGAGGTAATAAACATGGTGTCAAAGCTTGTTGGATTTGTGGTAAGACTAATCATTTAGCTCATGAATGTTGGCATAATAATCAGAATGGTCGAGGATACAATTAAAACTTCAATTCAAGAGGAAGAGTTAATAGAAATCAGAAAGTTAATTTCAGAGGTAGAGGTAGTAGAGGTTTCTTTGGAAGAAATGCAGGTATAGAGTTTCAAAGTCAATCCTACAATAATACCTACTACAACTATGCTTCATATTAGAAAGAGGATTCAACCTTAATTATGAATGCAACTTGTGAAAGAAAAAGTGAAGATCAAAGAGTATTCTACATTGACTTAGGGAGTAGCAATCACCTGAGTGGCAACATAGCTTTGATGACTGATTTGGAGAATAAGGTGAGTAATCATGTAGTTCAAACATGTGATAGTACAAAGCATGAGTAAGGTTTTGTATGTTCCTACAATCCCAAAGAATGTGATAAGTGTAGAGAAAATTGTAGAGAAAGGATATGAAGTAAGGTTCACTAACGATGGAGTTTTTGCGGAAGACCATAGCAATGGGTATAAACAAATTGTTTCAGGAAAGAAAGAAGGAAGGCTGTTCACATTGACGATTCAAGGCAATGTTGGTCATGCCTTGTTTATTCATGGAGGACATAAGATGTCTAAGTTAGAACTTTGGCATAAAAGGCTTGGACATTTCAATGAAAGAGGTATTAAGGATATGATTAACAATGGTTCAGTACTTGGATTATCTAATGTTGCAGGTCAACACATGACCTACAGATGTGAAGCATGTCAATTAGGTAAGGCTCATAAGCGATCATATAATAAGCATGGTTTCATGTATTCAAAGAAGCTTGAATTGGTACATACACATGTTTGGGGACCATCAAAGGACTTTAGCATTAAGGGTTCAAGATATTATGTGATTTACGTTGATGATGCTACCAGGTGGATCACCATATATGTGATCAAAGATAAATCAGAGGTGTTCAATACATTTAAACATTATCATGTGTACGCAGAAAGAGTTTTATGAAAAAATTTGAAGAGACTAAGGTCAGATGGAGGGGGAGAGTATTTCTCTAATGAGTCCAGTGATTACTTGTGGAATGCAGGTATAAAAAGGGAAATTACTTGCAAGTACTGTCCTCAACAAAATGGTGTAGCAAAAAGGAGAAATAGAACTCTTGTTGAGTTTGCAAGGTCAATGATGAAGGAGAAAAATTGCCCTAATTATTTGTGGGTTGAGGCTATAAATACAGCTACATACTTGGTTAATAGGCAACCATGTAAAGCTTTGCAGGGTATGACACAATATGAGGCATGGTGGGGTAAGAGACCTACCTTAGATCATTACAAAGTATTTGGATGTTTGGCTTATGCATATGTGCCATCTCAGTTGAGGCATAAATTGGAACCTAAAGCTAAAAAGTATGTGTTCATTGGTTATGATGATAAACAGATGGGTTATAGGTTGTGGAGTCTCAGTTGAGGCATAAATTGGAACCTAAAGCTAAAAAGTATGTGTTCATTGGTTATGATGATAAACAGATGGGTTATAGGTTGTGGAGTCCATCTACAAAGCAATTCCTTGTGTCAAAAGATGTTACATTTGATGAGCAAGGTACTTGGTATGCAGGTACAATTAATATTAATGTAGGTGATGAAGAGACATTGAGCCAGAAGAAAGGTAAATCAAAGGTTCAAATATTTGATGAAGAAGAGAACAATGAAGCATTAATTGAAGTTGAAGAAATGCCAAGGTTTGATCCAGAATGTGCTGAACCAGAAACTTCAAGAAGCGGAGAACTCAGAAGATCATCAAGGCACAAATGGCAACCTACAAGGTATAGCTATGATACTTCATTTTTTACCACTAAAGATTATGCTTATATGGTGAAAGTAGAGGAAGACCCTTCTACATATGAAGAGGCAAAAGGTAAGGAAAATTGGGAGAAAGCTATGCAGAAGGAGTATGATGTATTGATGGAGAATGAGACATGGGATTTGGTTCCTAAACCAAATAGTCAGAAGATCATTGGACGCAAACGGGTCAATAAGACAAAGAGGTATGCAGATGCAGGAAGTGTGTCTAGATATATAGCTAGACTTGTTGTGAAAGGTATGCTCAGACATATGGTATAGATTATGATGAGACTTATAGTCTTGTGGCAAAGATGACAACTATAAGGACTCTCATAGATATTGCTGCATGTAAAGGTTGGAAGATATGTCAATTAGATGTGAAGAATGCTTTTCTAAATGGTTACATTTCAGATGATGTTTTTATGGAGCAACTAGAAGGTTTCAAGGATAAAAGGTATACAGAGTATGTATGTAAGCTCAAGAGAGCTTTGTATGGTTTGAAGCAGGCCCCAAGGGCATGGAATTACAGACTTGTGAAGTTCTTCAAGAAGCTTGGTTTCTAAGTGTCTAAGGTAGATAGTAGCTTGCTTGTTAAAGCAAGTGATGATGGGTTCATTTATATGTGCATATATGTTGATGACATAATTCTTACATGTACATATGAGAAGGGCATACAAAGTCTTAAGAAGCAAATGGAGAAAGAGTTCAAGATTAGTGACTTGGGAGACTCTTCATATTTCTTGGGCATGGAAATTTCATATACTCAACATGGAGTGTATGTGACTCAAGAAAGGTATTTGAAGAACTTGCTAACCAAGTTTAAAATGGAAGATTGAGAGAGGTCTATATATTAGCCTTCACTTGAAAGCCTTTGTAGAGCGATCACGAAAATAAAACCCAAGTACATGCGTTAGGGATATGAGGTGTTAAACCAAACCATTTCTCCTTGTGGATCAAAAAATAGAATTGAAGTTTGGACAAAGAGACTTTTTTTGCTTGAAAACAAAAAAAAAAGAGTTCAACCATATGATGCCATTTGTAGATGCACGTTCACATAAGGTGGCATCGTTTCAGAGGTGTCAACAAACAGCACAATACAAGCTTTGTAGTTAGCCGCCTCCTAGTGTCCATACATTTTCTGGCCTTCGCATGAGCTTGTAAGATGCACGTGGTGGCCTTCTTACTTAGCTTGTGTAGGTTTTCTCAGTTCAAAATACTTCAACCTTCCTATAATGTCAGATTTTCGTATACACAATGCAAGACGACAAAAGAATTGCACTTTTTTTTTATTGTTTTTTTATTTTTTATATTTTTATTTTATTTTTATTTTATTTTTTTATTTTTTTTAAATGGAGGTTCAGCCGAAGCCTACTCCCCCGGACTTTAACTTTGAAATTGCAATTGTACAAGTGAATGGGCATAGCACCTACGGGACCCCCCGTATCCCACAAAGCAGGGGTTAGACAAGGTTACAACTGAAAGAGACATGGTTACAACTGGGTTTAACTGACCTAAGCCATAACATGTCGAGCCTGAGACTTGAACCCTGGACCTCCGCCTCAAGAGGCCAAAGCTCAACCAATTGTCCTACAGGACGTGGACAAAGAATTGCACTTGGTGGCAGGTGCTACGCTCTGCTCTATGGGGAAGGCACAGGTGAGAACCTAGTTTCTGACTTTATGTGAACTTTTCTAACCTTATCTAGAAGAACACTTACAGGCTGAGTAACAAGGAAAGGCCATGATGCTTCTCTGAATGTTACTTTCTCTGAAATGATACTTTCTCACAATTGGGGCAAAAATCTGTGGACACCGAAGGGAAAAATAATTGAGTTCCAAAGCTGTGGGTGTTGACTTGGCAGCATGCGAGGCAGGTGTCAAGCTCTCTGGATCCCACTTTTTCCACGTGGCCGTGAAGAGACCATACAATCTGATTAGGCGCCTCAGAGTGAACAATGGCTGCTGCGTGTCAAGTAGGAAAAATCTGCGATTGGTTGCGGCAGTCCGCATATTAATCTCAGTAGCTGTCCTTCAAGCTCCAGATGCGCTGTTTTTCCTATCACCTCGTGATCAACCCTTCTTACGGGTGGCACATGTATACTATGGCCACCCGAAATCCGGTGGACTGTACTCTTTTTACCAGCTTGTCCTTTGACGTGGAAGTTGTTAATCTTACGTGTAAGGTGAGCCATCGGGTGACCCGAACGGACTGGCGCCATCGTGTAAGGCGCCAGTCCGTTCGGGTCACCCGACGGGCAAAAAAAAATTTGCTTATGAATGCATTGAATGTGTAATGTAACGAATTGTATGCTCGCATCGCAAGTACATATGCATTCTCTCATCCATCGTCAACTACTTTATTACTGCTGTTGTAGCGCTGAATACCATTCTTACTGTTGAATACCATTGTTGTAGCGCTGAACATCAAATCAACTACTTTATTGTTGCTGAACGTCAAGCTTCTTCTTGTCCGTTGTTATCCTGTTGCGTTCCGAAACATGCACAACAAGATGCTACATCTACGTTGGTTTTTACTTACACCTCGAAATCCATATTTTAATATGTATACTTTTTGCTGCCAACCTTTAAGATTTGCGCAAGCTACCAATGTCTGTTTACAAACATTTTCTTTCATCAAATTGTTTTTCCATATGTATGACATAATACATTCGATTATACATTGCATTACAGAATTTTTGTTAATGAGCTGTGCCACTTATTAATGAGCTATAAAAAGGTTATTAAGCCCTTTGTTCAAATTTTGATCTTAAGTATACTACAATCTACCAATGTATATTTTAATTTTGTACACAGTTGATCAAGCATTGTCTAACCCTTCTATTGCCACAGTTTCAAATTCCTATTTCTCATCACATGCTCAACAGTAATCAACGAAATTAAGTATGAAGTTTTACGAAAAAACACAAATGAAAACAACACATGTGCCCCTAATTCTGGTCGTCCAAAATCAGGTGATCTAAATGCATGTGCCCATTATTCCCGCGATCGGAGTTCAATGGATCTATTGTACATGTGCCCCAAATGCTCCGATCGGCGACCCAAAAAGTGTAATCCGGCCACCTTGAAAAACATGCATGTGCCCTCCCTATCTGTCTAGGGCTCTTCCGCATGGAAGCAGTGTCGTATGCTTCCTCTCGTTCTGTAACCTCTACATCCTGCCATGGCGTGCTGGACCTCAAGCTTGGCACCTCAGCGCCCGTGGGTCTCGGTGTCCGTCCTCTCCGAGATGTCGCATTTGGTCTTCTCCCTGCACGTTGCCGGACCTCCATGAAGATTTCTCGTAGTTGGGATGATGCAGGAACGACTCGGGCAAGTGTAGCTGCTAAGGCCGCGCTGATGGCGGACGATTTGGATGTTGTGCCGACAACGAGTAACGATCCTGTAGATCAGCAACAAGGTGGATCCCTCCTTACGAGGGTCGAAAGCGTGAGTGACCAATCTCCTTTGGGTTCGACACCTGGAGGTTTCGCTCCCGACCCTCCTTTCTCATATGACTTAAGTTCAGCTGCCGCTACCAGCTCCGGCACGTCCTCCACGACTGAGGTGCAGGTTCTTGTCGCTTCTTCGGCAGAAATGGTTCCCTCCAGTAACGACCAACAGTTAGTCGACAGGGCAATAAACGCTGCAATTGTTGGCGCTGCCGGTGCCTACGCGATTGCAAAGATTCTTACCGTAGATCACGATTATTGGCATGTAAGTGCAAATTTGTCTCTACTGCTAACAGTTCCTTGGAACTCACGTACCATGTCTTGACGATGATTATGGCTCAGGGGTGGACCATAGTCGAGATAGTAAGATATGCTCCTTTACATAATTGGAGCGCATACGAGGAGGCGTTGAAAACGAATCCCGTCCTTGCCAAAATGATGATTAGTGGTATTGTCTACGCGCTGGGGGATTGGATTGCGCAGGTAAGTTTCGCTTCATTTCGACCATGGTGTTCTGGTATCGTAATCTTACTGATGAAGCTGTATGGCGGCGATATTGTTAGTAGATTCAGACGTGAACATGTCATAATTTGGCCATATAAGAACGGTCGTTTGTCCTGCAGTGCTGTGAAGGGAAACCACTGCTAGATTTTAGTAGAGGGCGAATGATCCGATCCGGTTTGGTGGGCTTTTGCTTGCACGGTTCCCTCTCCCATTTTTACTATCATGTCTGTGAGGTACAGTTCCAGCATCATCTCCATTTTCAGGGTGCATATTGTTGCTGTGTATGTTTCAGCTCTTTGTACTCACTTCTGCAGGCCCTCTTCCCTTTCCAAGATTGGTGGGGTGTTCCTATAAAAGTTGCTTTCGACCAGACAATCTGGTCAGCTATCTGGAACAGTATTTATTTTACCACAATAGGTCTGCTCCGCTTCGAATCTCCAGCCAGCATTGCATCAGAACTCAGGGCAACCTTCTGGCCCATGTTGACCGTGAGTGCTTTAGAACTCAATGCCTGTGAAGTAGTATATCTTGTGACAGACATGACAAGGTGATACAAGTTTATATGCATCTTTTACTTTGCAGGCCGGATGGAAGTTATGGCCTTTCGCTCATATCATCACGTATGGAGTTATACCTGTGGAGCAGAGATTGCTTTGGGTGGATTGTGTTGAACTCGCATGGGTCACTATTCTCTCCATGTGAGTTCTTAGTCCAGTATTTTATCTGCTTCCTTTTGCTGTGTTGATCTGCATCAAAAGGATGCACGTATAGCTATGCAGTATTGATGTATGGCCTTGGTTTTACGTTTTGAGAAATTGTGTGTTTGCGATTGTGACTGGTCATAACACGTTATACTCTGAATCTGGCCATAGTTAACTGAATGTGGTCCAATGTGTGGCTAAGGGTCTTATAAGCCATCGCCTTTTTATTAAGATCTCTGGAAAATGTCACTGTAACTGAATAATGTGAAGAAAGTTTGTCATGTTAAACTCAAGCTAAGAAAATAAGTTCGCTCTAATATGCTGCCTATCTGGCTAGTATTTATGCTACTAGTACCCGAGGCTGTTTTTGATTTATGTGACAATATTTTCCAGTTTCTTACTTATGCTGTCCTGGTTATAATTTCTAGTTTGGCAGTTGCAATCTAGTAAATCGTTTGCTGAAGATGGATGCCAGTAGCTTTGTTTCTTTTCCTTATGGACATCGTTTTCTGAAAGTGTACTTGATTTATTTTCAGGCTCTCTAATGAGAAAGCTGAAGCAAGGCTGCATGATGGATCTGCTGAGAGTGAGAGCACTGAGGAGTCATCTCTCGGAGCTGAGTAATTATGGTCTCAGTTTCAGAAACCGAGGCAGAGTACTCAAGAGGCACAGCAATATTAGCAGTAGATTGTGGGTGGGTTTGTACGAGTTCTCTCTGTATTATATCTCTTGTAGCTTTTCTCTCATGTATTATAACTCTGTAGCTATCATCTCTAATTGGTAAAGTCTAACTGCTGTTTTCATGAAGCAGTCCATGGGAGTAAGACACTTCCTTTTTCAAGTAAAAAAGTTCATGGATTTCCTGTCTCTCCTGTGGGGTTGAGGGCATACTGTGAAAGAAACCCTTGCGAGGTGTTGCACTGTTGTTTTCATTAAAGCATTCTTCAATGAGGATCGGTTCTCTTGTAAAATTTCCTTAATAAGTTTATTATTCTTTGTCATGTGTTCGAGCCGTTGATTACATATGTGGTAGTATTCACATGGCTTATCTGTTTTAACCCATATATCGTAGCTCTCCAGTACGAGTAAGTGATTATGGACATTATTTCCCGAGCAAGCCATGCTGCAGATTTTGTTCAAATCATTGTTCATGCGTCATTACACTAGGTGATGGAAAGCTTGTGACGTGCTGTACACTGATCTAATTTATATCTTGAACGCTGAAAAATGTAGTGCGGTACAATCGTTAATGCAATTACTATTCAATTTGTAATGTGAGGCAAATCGACGTAAATTATAACATGAAACTGATGTAATAAAGTAGAAATGATGTGCCAAGAAGCTGATAGCTCCAAGAGACTCGTACACATGCACTGTGACTAAGAAAAGTGCTCATGAATGTCTAAAATGTATGGAAGCGGCATTGCATTTTTGGAAGCTAGGTACTAGAAACTAGTCAAAGTCAAAGTCACATCATCCAATAGAGCTATGCCAGGTTTGGTGAAATTGAGGATGACGGGAAGGACATTTTAAATTAAAAAGAGTATGGTCAAGAAACCCCCGTTTCTTCGCAAAGTGGCGACCTTACAATACTATGGTAAGGAAACCGCCTTTGTTTGGCAAACTGGCGACGTTTACACAAGTAACGGATGCTCTCCGATATTGGTAAGGAATGGTAGTGGTCTTTTCTTTTCCAAACACATGAGATTTTCCCTACTTTGGAAATGGACTTACATGAAGAAAAAAATTGCATTTCTTAATGCGATAATTAGTAGCTCTCATCTCATGTCTAGATTTGGCATGAAACAAAGCTTTATTGTACAAAATTTATGAATATTTTGCTAGGAGTTCTAAGCATTTGTGGGCCACTTTGAATTAAGTACATCACCCACACAAAGTAACACTGGAATTAACATGCCATAAGCTAAGGTACTATTGATTAGTTGATGGTTCAATACAAACTCTTCTTGAGCTTACACACTAAATGGTGATGCCATGGAGCATGTATCCATTTCGTTGATGCCTATTGGCATCTTTTTTTTTCAACCATCCATCTAAGGAAGTATTTTTTCATGTTTTTGATTTTTTTTTGAAATCCTGTTTTCTACAAAATCTAGGCAACATTCTCAAGGTACCAATTACAAAAATTGAAGCCAATCTACTCTAGACTAGTTCCTTATTTCATTTCTTACCTCATGAACTAGCATGCTTTTTCTTGACAGACACCATTTATATGAACTTCAACCTAAACACTCATTCCTACATGCATGATTAATTATATGTTATGTATTGTGCTGTTTGTTGACACCTCTGAAACGATGCCACCTTATGTGAACGTGCATCTACAAATGGCATCATATGGTTGAACTCTTTTTTTTTTGTTTTCAAGCAAAAAAAGTCTCTTTGTCCAAACTTCAATTCTATTTTTTGATCCACAAGGAGAAATGGTTTGGTTTAACACCTCATATCCCTAACGCATGTACTTGGGTTTTATTTTCGTGATCGCTCTACAAAGGCTTTCAAGTGAAGGCTAATATATAGACCTCTCTCAATCTTCCATTTTAAACTTGGTTAGCAAGTTCTTCAAATACCTTTCTTGAGTCACATACACTCCATGTTGAGTATATGAAATTTCCATGCCCAAGAAATATGAAGAGTCTCCCAAGTCACTAATCTTGAACTCTTTCTCCATTTGCTTCTTAAGACTTTGTATGCCCTTCTCATATGTACATGTAAGAATTATGTCATCAACATATATGCACATATAAATGAACCCATCATCACTTGCTTTAACAAGCAAGCTACTATCTACCTTAGACACTTAGAAACCAAGCTTCTTGAAGAACTTCACAAGTCTGTAATTCCATGCCCTTGGGGCCTGCTTCAAACCATACAAAGCTCTCTTGAGCTTACATACATACTCTGTATACCTTTTATCCTTGAAACCTTCTAGTTGCTCCATAAAAACATCATCTGAAATGTAACCATTTAGAAAAGCATTCTTCACATCTAATTGACATATCTTCCAACCTTTACATGCAGCAATATCTATGAGAGTCCTTATAGTTGTCATCTTTGCCACAAGACTATAAGTCTCATCATAATCTATACCATATGTCTGAGCATACCTTTCACAACAAGTCTAGCTATATATTTAGACACACTTCCTGCATCTGCATACCTCTTTGTCTTATTGACCCATTTGCGTCCAATGATCTTCTGACTATTTACCTTTTATCCTTGAAACCTTCTAGTTGCTCCATAAAAACATCATCTGAAATGTAACCATTTAGAAAAGCATTCTTCACATCTAATTGACATATCTTCCAACCTTTACATGCAGCAATATCTATGAGAGTCCTTATAGTTGTCATCTTTGCCACAAGACTATAAGTCTCATCATAATCTATACCATATGTCTGAGCATACCTTTCACAACAAGTCTAGCTATATATTTAGACACACTTCCTGCATCTGCATACCTCTTTGTCTTATTGACCCATTTGCGTCCAATGATCTTCTGACTATTTGGTTTAGGAACCAAATCCCATGTCTCATTCTCCATCAATACATCATACTCCTTCTGCATAGCTTTCTCCCAATTTTCCTTACCTTTTGCCTCTTCATATGTAGAAGGGTCTTCCTCTACTTTCACCATATAAGCATAATCTTTAGTGGTAAAAAAATGAAGTATCATAGCTATACCTTGTAGGTTGCCATTTGTGGTTTGATGATCTTCTGAGTTCTCCGCTTCTTGAAGTTTCTGGTTCAGCACATTCTGGATCAAACCTTGGCATTTCTTCAACTTCAATTAATGCTTCATTGTTCTCTTCTTCATCAAATATTTGAACCTTTGATTTACCTTTCTTCTGGTTCAATGTCTCTTCATCACCTACATTAATATTAATTGTACCTGCATACCAAGTACCTTGCTCATCAAATGTAACATCTTTTGACACAAGGAATTGCTTTGTAGATGGACTCCACAACCTATAACCCATCTGTTTATCATCATAACCAATGAACACATACTTTTTAGCTTTAGGTTCCAATTTATGCCTCAACTGAGACTCCACAGCCTATAACCCATCTGTTTATCATCATAACCAATGAACACATACTTTTTAGCTTTAGGTTCCAATTTATGCCTCAACTGAGATGGCACATATGCATAAGCCAAACATCCAAATACTTTGTAATGATCTAAGGTAGGTCTCTTATCCCACCATGCCTCATATTGTGTCATACCCTGCAAAGCTTTACATGGTTGCCTATTAACCAAGTATGTAGCTGTATTTATAGCCTCAACCCACAAATAATTAGGGCAATTTTTCTCCTTCATCATTGACCTTGCAAACTCAACAAGAGTTCTATTTCTCCTTTTTGCTACACCATTTTGTTGAGGACAGTACTTGCAAGTAATTTCCCTTTTTATACCTGCATTCCACAAGTAATCACTGGACTCATTAGAGAAATACTCTCCCCCTCCATCTGACCTTAGTCTCTTCAAATTTTTTCATAAAACTCTTTCTGCGTACACATGATAATGTTTAAATGTATTGAACACCTCTGATTTATCTTTGATCACATATATGGTGATCCACCTGGTAGCATCATCAACGTAAATCACATAATATCTTGAACCCTTAATGCTAAAGTCCTTTGATGGTCCCCAAACATGTGTATGTACCAATTCAAGCTTCTTTGAATACATGAAACCATGCTTATTATATGATCGCTTATGAGCCTTACCTAATTGACATGCTTCACATCTGTAGGTCATGTGTTGACCTGCAACATTAGATAATCCAAGTACTGAACCATTGTTAATCATATCCTTAATACCTCTTTCATTGAAATGTCCAAGCCTTTTATGCCAAAGTTCTAACTTAGACATCTTATGTCCTCCATGAATAAACAAGGCATGACCAACATTGCCTTGAATCGTCAATGTGAACAGCCTTCCTTCTTTCTTTCCTGAAACAATTTGTTTATACCCATTGCTATGGTCTTCCGCAAAAACTCCATCGTTAGTGAACCTTACTTCATATCCTTTCTCTACAATTTTCTCTACACTTATCACATTCTTTGGGATTGTAGGAACATACAAAACCTTACTCATGCTTTGTACTATCACATGTTTGAACTACATGATTACTCACCTTATTCTCCAAATCAGTCATCAAAGCTATGTTGCCACTCAGGTGATTGCTACTCCCTAAGTCAATGTAGAATACTCTTTGATCTTCACTTTTTCTTTCACAAGTTGCATTCATAATTAAGGTTGAATCCTCTTTCTAATATGAAGCATAGTTGTAGTAGGTATTATTGTAGGATTGACTTTGAAACTCTATACCTGCATTTCTTCCAAAGAAACCTCTACTACCTCTACCTCTGAAATTAACTTTCTGATTTCTATTAACTCTTCCTCTTGAATTGAAGTTTTAATTGTATCCTCCACCATTCTGATTATTATGCCAACATTCATGAGCTAAATGATTAGTCTTACCACAAATCCAACAAGCTTTGACACCATGTTTATTACCTCTACCTCTTTCACTCACTACAACATATGAAGGGCATACCGACGTTGCATATACCGACGGTCATATTCGGCGTCGGTATAAGCCTCGGAAAATCGGAGTAAGACTTACCGACGGTCCAGTGACTGTCGGTATGACCGTTTCAAACGGATCGTCGGTGTGGCCCCGCCAAGCGTCGATATAAGTGTCGGTATATGCGTCGGTATAAGCGTCGGTAATTTACTGGAATGTACCGACGCGTATACCGACGTTCATACCGACGGCGAATTTTTAAACATACCGCGAACCCGAGAGCAAAACTTCACATTTCTGCGCGTGTTTTGAGTACTGTCGTTCTACTGTCGAACTTGCGCGCGCGAACCTGCATTGCTCTACTGTCGTTCTACTTGTGCACACACACACACACTCTCTCTCGGCTTAGCTCTCACATCTTGGTAAGTGCTGCGCGTACTGTTAGCATTTGTGTTTCTCTATGCTTTAGTGTTTCTAATTTCTCTTTTTGTTGATTTTGCAGAAGTTCGTTGGCGTCGATTGTTTGGAATTGGATGAAAGGCGACCTACATTATGCTTTGAGGACAACGATTCAAAGAGAGACATACTTGTAAGTGATTCTTTTATTCGCTATTGATAGAAAGAGAAGGGGAGTGAGAGAGAGAGAGAGAAGAGAAAGGAAGATACACATTAATTTACACATGCATACATACACACATACATGTACACACATATATACACATATGCATACATACACATACACACACACATACATACACACACACATATATACACACATGTATGCATACATACACACACATATACCGGCATGCATGCATACACACATATATACATACATGCATACATACACACATGTACACACATACACACATACATACACATACACACACATACATACACACACGCATATATACACACATGTATGCATACATACACACACATATACCGGCATGCATGCATACACACATATATACATACATGCATACATACACACATATACACACATAGAGAGAGAGAGAGAGAGAGAGAGAGAGAGAGAGAGAGAGAGTTTTTAGGTTTATAACACTTACATAAGATATATGCACACATACACATACACATGTAATACATATATACATGTATATACACATGTATACTGAAATATACATATTTTAGGTCTACATATTTAAGATTAGGGTTTTAGGGTTTAGTATTTCAGATCTAGAATTTTAAGATTAGGGTTTTAATTAAATATATAAAATTGAAGATAAAAAAATAGGATTACGTAAGGAAAAAACATGTGAATATATGAATAAATATATATATATATAATAAGATAATTATATACATAAATAAATATAAAAAGAACTAGTGTTTTAAATAATTTACTTAAATATTTATAATTAAATATATAAAATTAAATATATAAAATTAGGATTACGTAAGAAAATAAAATCTGAATATATATTAAAATAAGATAATTATATACATAAATAAATATAAAAAGAACTAGTGTTTTAAATAATTTAATGAAATATTTATAATTAAATATATAAAAATAGGATTACGTAAGGAAATAAAATCTGAATATATATATAATAAGATAATTATATACATAAATAAATATAAAAAGAACTAGTGTTTTAAATAATTTACTTAAAAATTTATAATTAAATATATAAAATTAAATATATAAAAATAGGATTACGTAAGGATTAGGGTTTCTGATAAGGGTTTTAGGATTTTAATACGTAGATAACATATTTACACAAACGCACATATACATATAATACATACATACATGTAGATACACATGCATAAAAAAATATACATATTTTAGATTTAAATATTTAAGATTAGGGTTTTAAGGTTATAACACCTACATAACATATATGCACATATACACATACATGTGTAATACATATATACATGTATATACACATGTATATAGAAATATACATATTTTAGGTTTACATATTTAAGATTAGGGTTTTAGGGTTTAGTATTTCATATTTAAGTTTAAGTCTTCTGATTAGGGTTTTAGGATTTTAATATGTAGATAACATATATACACAAGCATACATATACATATAATACATACATACATGTAGATACACATGCATAAAAAATATACATATTTTATATTTAAATCTTTAAGATTAGGGTTTTAGGTTTATAACACTTACATAAGATATATGCACACATACACATACATATGTAATACATATATACATGTATATACACATGTATACTGAAATATACATATTTTAGGTCTACATATTTAAGATTAGGGTTTTAAATATAAAAAGAACTAGTGTTTTAAATAATTTACTTAAATATTTATAATTAAATATATAAAAATAGGATTACGTAAGGAAATAAAATTTAAATATATATAAAATAAGATAATTATATACATAAATAAATATAAAAAAGAACTAGTGTTTTAAATAATTTAATGAAATATTTATAATTAAATATATAAAAATAGGATTACGTAAGGAAATAAAATCTGAATATATATAAAATAAGATAATTATATACATAAATAAATATAAAAAAGAACTAGTGTTTTAAATAATTTACTTAAATATTTATAATTAAATATATAAAATTAAATATATAAAAATAGGATTACGTAAGGATTAGGGTTTTAGGGTTTTAACACGTACATAATATATATACACACATACACATACACATATAATACATATATAGATAATTTATGTTTAGATCTTTAAAATTAGGGTTTTAGGGTTTAGGCAGACACATAGGATCAATCAAGAAAAAATCCGAATATATAGATAAAATAGGATAACTATGTAGATTAGGGTTTTAAAATTAGGGTTTTAAGTTTTCTTAGGTATTTGAGTATTTAGGCTTAGTATTTCTGATTTAAGTCTTTAAGAGTTAGATTTTTAGGTTTAATAAAAAAACAAATGTTCTAAAATGTCCATATTGTAGCAGATGGCTTCTTTGGATCCTGAAGAGAGAATGACATGTCCTTGCACACAGTGCAAATATCAAATTTATCGGAAACGACGGATTTGTACTGCACATGTTAGAGAGCATGGATCCTTTGATAGGAGTCGATTGGAAAACCTACGCTATGATTCGTATGGTCCCCCAGGTGAGCAGATGGATCCAAACGACATTGCACCGGTAACATCTCGGGGACAAAAGAGAGCAAAAAAGAATTTAGACACAGAAGGTAGCACTAGTAATACTACACAGAATGAACATATGGAAGAGATGCTTGAAGCATTTTTTGAGATTCCAGAAGATCATGATGGTGAAGAAGGTGTCGACGCGAGTTTCATGGACAGAACAGAAATTCCACGATCAAGAGTTGATGAAGAATATGAAACTATGCGAAGATTAGCGGGTTTACCACTTTACAATGGAGCAAAGATATCGGTATTACGTGCTTCACTCGCGATGCTCAATCTGCAATCCATTTATGGATGGTCAGATAATAGTGTCACAGAATTGTTCAGGTAAGTGGAGATCAAATTGGCTTTCATTGTTGTATCACAAAAACTTCATTTACTAATATCATTTTAATTGCTTATTGCAGGCTTCTTAAAGATCAAATTTTGCCTGAGGGCAATGACATGCCTCCAACACGTGGAGATGCGAAAAATCTTTTACAGTCCATTGGAATGGACTATACGAAAATTCATGCTTGTCCGAATGATTGCATTCTCTTTCGGAATGAGTATGAGCATCTCCACGTATGTCCAAAGTGTGAAGCAAATAGGTTTAGAGACGACGTTATAGGCGAAGCAATCCCCGCAAAGGTTCTTCGCCACTTTCCTATCATTCCACGAATCAAAAATATGTTTAGATGCAAATCTATAGCTGAGTTAATGTCGTGGCATACAAAGAGCAGGTCTACAGATAATGTAATGCGAGTGCCAGCTGACTCTGATGCTTGGAAGCACATAGATAGTAAGTGGCCAGAGTTTGCTAGTGAGCCTCGGTCCATACGTCTAGGCCTAGCTATGGATGGAGTGAATCCATTTGGATTACGCAGTTCTTCATGGAGCACATGGCCTGTATGTTTGGTCAATTATAATATCCCACCATGGTTGGCCACAAAGAAAGGTCATTTATTATTAGCTCTTATTGTACCAGGTAAGTATAAGGTAAAAAATATGGATGTATATCTTGCACCACTAGTGGAAGAACTGCGCATTTTATGGGATGGAATCACTGTGCGTGACATGTCTCAACCTATAAGAAGACGAGACGTGCAAGTGCGAGGCATACTTATGTGGACAATGCATGATTGGCCTGGTTATGGTGAATGTTCAGGTTTATCGATTTCGGGTTACCATGCTTGTCCTTTATGCGGACCACGACTCGAAGCACGCTATTCCAAAGCACTACGTAAAACTGTGTATGAAGGACATCATAGATATTTGCCTGATGGGCATGTTTTACGTGAAGGAAAAATTGGTCGACAAGCGAAACACCAAATGAAAGCTAGTGATTGGAAACAACTGTGGGATTCAGAAAATCCAGTTGCTGGCATGAAACGGTTGTCCATTTTTCATGAACTCCCTTATTGGAGTGAATTGATGATCAATCATTTGGTAGACCCGATGCATATTTTCAAGAATGTGGGAGAGATGCTTTGGAAAACTCTAATCGGAAAGAAAGAAAACAAAGCACAAAGGGACGACCTAGAAGAGCGAGGTCGTATGCGAGAGTTGTGGGCTATTACTAAGCCCAATGGAACAGTATCGTTACCAAGAGCTCCTTGGGTGCTTCGGAAGATGGAAGAGCAACAAGTGAAGAAAATAATTTCAGAGTTTCGTACACCTACTGGATGCATGAGATGTCTAAAGAATGCTTTCACACGAAACGACGATCTTGCAGGTCTCAAGTCTCATGATTGGCACAAGTTTTTACAGTTTGTGCTCCCTGTAGGCATAAAAGATTGTCTTTCAGAGGATGTACGAAAAACCATTATAAAATTAGTTCTTTAGTACGATGGATATCTTCCAAAGAGATAAACAGAGATAGCATAGAGAGTGCGAAACTCAATGCTATCGAGGTTGTTTGCATGGTAGAGAAATACTTTCCCACAAGTATTCTCACTATTCAACTTCATTTACTGGTTCATGTAGTAGATGAAGTTGCAATAGCAGGAACTGTCCATAGTCGATGGATGTTCTTCTTAGAGCGCTTTATGAAGACATTAAAAGGGTTTGTTCGATAGAGAGCACGTCCAGAGGGTAGCATGGCAGAGGGATGGCTTGTACAAGAATCTCTTGTATTCATTACTGAGTTTCTACGTATATCGGATCCCGAAATGCCTCGCTTATGGAGTGATGATGAAGATGTTCGTCTCGTAGGCGATGAACCACAAGGTAAAGGACTGCAACGAAAAATGGATGCAACTTTCAGAGAGAAGGCAATGAAGTTTTGCATAGTTAACTCTGAGCCTATGCAAAAGTGGTTAGAAAGGTATGAACTTGCCAAGGAAACTAACGCAAAGGAAAGAGCTCAGTTTCGAAGAAATCGCTCCACTCGATTTTTGCCTCTTCCAGAAAATCTTCGACCTCTCCCACCTTTTCCAACCAGCAGATGGCTAGATGCAGCAGTTTCACAAGCAAAGGCAGCAGGTGAAGATATCTCTGAAGAAGAAGAAGAACTCGCAAAAGGATGTGATTGGGAGTATATCAAATACGGTGCACTATGGTCTCATGGGCGACACTTCCGAATCGCACGAATCGATCAAAATCGGTCTACTTTTGATAGTGGAGTGATGGTGAATTTTTTGCAAAAAAGTAGAGCGAGTGCAAGAGATGATAATGCTCTAGAAGGCGAGTTAGATTATTGTGGTGTGATTCAAGACATCTTGAAACTATCTTTCAGAAAGTTTGATTACTTTGTTTTTGACGTGAAATGGTTCAAAGTAGTCACCTCTAGAAGAAACGCAACAGTGAGACGAGATAAGAGCGGTTTGCTTCAGGTCGACTCCACAAGATTATGGACAGATGAAAGGGATACATTTGTACTTCCCGAACACTGTGAGCAAGTTGTTTTTATACCAGATTCAAAAGACCCGGAGTGGCTATTTGTTTTACAAGTCGCTCCACGTAGTAGACAAATTTTTGAAAATGCAGATATAGAAGAAAGTCCATCTCTAGTGGACTCAGAGATTCATTCGATAGTTGAGGAGGAAGAGATCATTGTTCGAGAAGAAGAGGTCATTGAAGAAGAGGTCATTGTTCAAGAAGACGAAGCAGTAGACGATGATCAGGAGGAAACCAGCATAGCAAGCGATTTAGAAGCCATCAATTTAGAGATAGATAGTCTCGGTGCATCAGATCTTCAAGAGGATGCTAGAATAGAGGACTTTTGAACAAAAGACTTGTACGTACTAATTTTTGTTTTTTTTTTGTTTATTTCCTATATTATTTTTCTTATCGCATGCTAATTATTTCAGTTGTTTTATTACAGAGCACGATGGGAGACAGTCCTCGAGTCACTCCACAGTCCATGACAGAGGAGCAGTTTTTGGAGTTCATCTCTCAGGTTCCTCCTGCATATATGGCCGTTGCATCACAGTATTGGATGGCTCGTGGTAGCACTCCTCCCGGCCTCACTCCTGGCGGCCTTACTCCTGCCGGCCTCACTCCCGCTGGCCTTACTCCCGTCGGCCTCACTCCCGCTGGTGTCACTCCTGCCGGTGTCACTCCTGCCGGTGTCACTCCTGAGGGTGGTGCTACTCCCGTAGGAGGTATGTCACCTAGCTTTGTGACTCCACCACGACCATCTTTGTAGCCATCTCCTACTGGATCTACTAGTAGACATGTGCGTTCGACACCTCAGCGTGATACAGGGTCTGGCCCGTCTCGTAGATCGAGATCACGCTCCGGAGCAGGAGGTTCTAGGAGTGGATCTACAGGTAGGTCTGGAGGCGGAGGAGGTGGTTGTTGTGGAGGCAATGCAACGGACGTTGTCTCGCCTGCTTCTACTCCTAGGACGAGTACCTCAGATGTAGGTACACCACGTAGTACACCACGCAGTACACCACACAGTACACCACGTACACCTTGGGGTGCTCATGACCATGATGACTCCAAGGTGTATAATATCCGAGATGGAGCTCCGGTGATGGATGCGGTTGGCAAAGCAATGCGTGCACGCATACGACAGCTTTGCTCCATCCAGTTTGGATACTCCATCATGCGGAAATGGAGTGAACAAGATAAAGATCGGAAGAATTATATCACACGGACGATTTACCAGGAGTTTCGACCAGCCGATGGAGAGTCGATTGTCAATTCAGAGTGGATTCTGCATACTGCACGTGAGGTCATGTCGCATCGGCGATCCGAGGCTCGTGATGCATTCAGAGAAGGCTTACCAAAGCCTGTGTGGTTAGATGTTGAGGAGTGGGACATGATTCGTGATGAGCAGCAGCAGACTCCTGATCAATATCGCCAGCAGCGAAATGCCGCAGCCACACGTCTAGACACCATTGGACCGTCACATTTGGGCAGCGGCGGATATGACACAATGCGTCATGAGTTTGTAAGTACCATTTCATTTTATTGAATTTATTTGTGTTAAATTTCTCATATATATTTCTCTAATATTTTTATATTTGTTTCAGGAGCTGGCAGTGGGTCGTCTTCCAACACGATCGGAGGAGTCTTATGGATATAGTCATGGGTTGACTGCACTGTTGGAGGACTTGGAGGGACGCGGTGCGGTAGTTTCATGGGAGCGTTTGCGATGAGGTAATTAAATTATAAACTTGGTTTTTAGGGTTTGCAATTTTCATGTGCATTTATCTCATTCCATTAATGTTCTTTGTTGCAGGACTGTTGATATGGAACGTTCTTTGCATGTGTATGGCAATGGAAGACCAATATTTTGTATTTGATTTCCATATGGCAATACATTGCTTTGCCACATTTTGTAAAAGCGTCATATATGACGGTGGTCTGCCACACTCTTGTAATGCTTCATTATTGAAATATATAACTTCTTTTGTACATGGTTCATTGTTCATTCTGATTATTGATCTATTTTGTGTACAATAATACTCTGTTTCATGAAATCATATTTCGGTTGTCATTAGAGTACACATCACATGTACTCGGTTTTTTTTGGGCAGAGTGTTTTGTCTCTTGTTCAGCAACATCATGCTAATGTTGCTGTAGCAAAAGACAAAACATTCTGCCCAAAAAAAATTTTGCAGGTTTGGGTGTCGGTATACGCGACGGTACTTCCAGTAGTGTCATCGGAATAAGCGTCGGTAAACCCAGGAGGCGATGCAGCAGAAACCTGTTACCGACGCATATACCGACGCTTATACCGACGCATATACCGACGCATATACCGACGCTTTTACCGACGTCCAGACCGGCGCTTATACCGACCTTTTGGTACCGAGGCGGAGACCGACCTTTACACCGGCGTCGCGGCAAATAAAGCCGCGTTCATTTTCCTCGGTAAAAACCTCGGTATACCCTCGATCTGTTGTAGTGACTTCCTTTGCCACCTCCTCTTTCTCTTAGGAAGTTAGCTTGGCTAGTAGTGCCTTCATCTTCATTCAGTTTTTGCTTGCCTTTGTTAATCTTCTTCTTGTCCTTTGAATACATTGCTTGACCTGTACTTTTATCAACATCACCTTTGACATCCTGCTCAAAGGTTAGCATATGTCCTAGCAATTTATTCAAATCAAGAGTGAAATGATCTAGTGAGAGTTCAATGGATAGAATGAATGGCTTCCACTTCTCATCTCGTCTCAAACCTGTGAGAATTTGTCTTACCAATTTATCCTCTTCAATGTCTTCATCAACTGCTCCTAATGCATCTGCAATGTCCTTCATCCTTGCTACATAATCAGAAATAGATTGAGAAGCGTTCTTTTTGAATGTGGTCAATTATGCCCATAAAGATTCCTTCCTTAACTTTGTCGTGTTTTGAAAATGCTCTTCCAAAGCATTCCATATGTCACTTGCATTTTCAAGTCCTCTAATGTGAGGTAGCAAGTAATCATTGACTCCCATGTAGATAATGCTCCTTGTTTGAGCATCCTTCTTCATCCATGTCTTCAAATCTAAGAGCTCTTCCCTCGTTGGAACACTAGGATCCCTAAATTCTGGATTTTCTTCTTCACCTGTGATGTATCCTATCAGGTATTTACTCGTAAGATGAGCTTCCATCCTCATTGACCAAGCAGGATAGTTTTCTCTACCCAATTGCTCTACCTGAAGAGAATCTCCCATCCTTTCTTCACCTGTGCAATAAATTCTTCAATCTTTGTGAATAATGATTGTACCTTTACTTCGAATGTACTTCCTTTTGATCTTCTTGATAGCTTCACGCCTCCTTCTCTAGCTTTCACTTCAACCTTTCACCTTTTGAATCTTCAAAGATTAATTTCTATATATCTGCAACAGTCGGGGTCCTCCTTTCTTCAATTTTGATAACTCCTGCTGTGATACCACTGATGGAGAGTGTTAATCTCCAAAAGAACAAGTTATCCTTGATGTTAGAGCACTCTATATCAAGGACAACTCAAAACCTCAACCAATTTTGGAAGACCAATGCCAAATTATCAAACTTTGAACTAACAGTGAAGAAACTAATTATTCAGAAAAGTTTATTGCACTTAATTCACTCATTGACTGATCAAATGTGTAAATTTTTCAATGAAACTTTATACAAGATGTCTTCTAAAGTTTATGCATCTTATACAAGTTAAATCTCACCAAAAGATTCAGTAAATCGTGAGATTTGTTTCAAACAATGTACCTGTGTCTTAAATTGTTCTTCTGTGTAGTCGACTTTGACACCTGCAACTTCTAATGCATGGTTCTCCCAAAGTAGACCCTATTTATTGAAATGCTTTTAGCCACACGTAGCTTACCTTTCAAATCAAAGAATGAGTTCTTACTTGCTCAAAACTTTACACTCTGGAGGGAGATTCGATCAAAACATTGACCACCAAGATTGCACCTGTTCCTATCTTCATTTCTTCACATTTACACATGTAAATGTTCCTACTTAAGATTCTCTCAGGCTGATTCCAATTAAACTCTCAAAACATGTACAAAGGTCACTCAACTATAGAATTAGACTTGTACAAAAGAATTCATCAAGAAGATAAACACAGAAGGAGCACTGAGCAAACGATCAAGGTGCAACTTTCTTCTATTTAGAGAAATCTTACATCTGAATGATACTTCATGTTCTTCTCACTTTCTAAAGTCTCTAATGACGTCTAAGACTTATCACTCATCATCCGTTGTACTCGTAGTACACCTATATCAAGTATATATAGATGTTTACATCATGACTCATCATAGATGCAAAGTTTTTATGAACTAATTACAAGATTAGTATACATGTATATACGAGTCTTCATCTTCTAAGCATGCACTAAAATTCAAGCCTCATATGCTGATCTTTGCTTCATTCTTTGACTTCAAATATTTGTCCGAATCATCAATTGATGATTGTCTTGCACCAACAATTACTTCCTTCATAATCTCATCCATCATGGCTATACTGACTATGTGAGTAGAATCCCACCTTTGCTCCTTGATTTTATTTGATCTCCTTGGTCCCTTTACCTTCTTGTCAATAGTCGGTGGCATATGATTCCTCTAACCATAGAGCTTCTCCACACATTGTAGTGAAAACCAATCTTTTTTGGGTATTTTTAGGTTGATAAATTCTCTTCTCACCATACAGTGATGATGCTTCCTCCTATTTGTAGGTAGGGATGCCTTTTGGGCTAGGTACATACTAAATTACTGTTGATATATTTAGGTAGTGATGTGCATGAACACTCTAGGACTGTTCGGACACTTTTTTCCCTCTTTAGGAGTTTTTTCCCCTGGCTTGTATATACGTCTACTACCCTAAAGGGTTACTTATCTTTGTACATTCTAGTAGTAATACAATCAGTATTGTGTGTTGTGCTCCAAGCTTCTTCTTCTTGCTTGTGTTGTTCACGTGCTTCTCTAGACCTCAAACTCCAACAAGTGGTATCAGCGCAAGTTGTCGCTTCATTTAGGGCATCATCGAGACCCCTCTGATCACAATCTCAAAATCACATGAAATTTGGTGAGCATACTCCGAAAGCACTATCGCAGTGCTTGTGCAAGCTATTTCATCTTTTTGTGCCAAAGATATATACAGGTTTTGGTTCGCCAATATAAGTTTCTCAAAGTCTGCTACATGTTTAGTAGAACTCAACAGGGTAGTTCTATTCAACTTTTTGAGATACTGTTAATTTTTTGCATCAGGGTATTTTAGTCAATGGCCATAGCTGAAATCAATGATGTATTCTATATGTTGGTTGTTGAGGATAAGTTGGATGGTACAAACTACCCATTATGGGCTTATATGATGCATCATGTATTGGTCACAAAAAGACTGTGGAATATTGTGTAGGGTGTTGAAAAACATCCTATTACACCTATAATTATAGGTATTAAATCTAAGGCAAATGGTGTCAAAGATGGTGATATTCTACAAATTCCTCTTCGTGTTGCAGTTTTCATTGCACCTATTGCAGAACAAATTTGTTGGGATGACAGCGATGCTCAGGCACATGCCTTGTCTATCAAACATGCCATTATTCCTCACATTCGCTCTTGCAGAACAACTAAGGATGCTTGGGATACACTTACCACTTTATACCAGGCAAGGAATGAGCCTCATGTTGCTTACCTTCAAAAATAGTTGGAGAGTGAGCACATGAATGAAGGTGGTTCCGTGGATAGTTTTTTGAAAAAGATCAAAGATTTGAAAGAAGAGTTGATCTTTGTTGACGAAGTCTTGCCTGACAGTTCACTTGTGTAGACTATTTTGAATGGTCTTATCGATTCATATCAAAGTTTTGCTTCTACTCTTCATTTGATGATGAAAGGAAATCCAAATGCCTCAACATCTGAGGAGTAAGTCTTTGTTCTATTGCAAAAGACCAGTCTAGGTAGAACAGGTCCATTATGGGTGTTGCAGATCAAGATTTCCTGGCTAGTTAGAAGGGCAAAGGTAAATGGAGCTCTTCTACTAGTAAGCAGAAATCTGGTAATTCTATACAATCAAAGAAGGATGATAGAGATGATAAGAAAACAGAAAAGCAAAAACTGTTTTGCAAGTATCATAAAGCAAATGATCATGACATAAAGAATTGTCCAAAATTGGCTGCAAAAGAGGCAAAGAAAAAAGAGGCTGGAATGGTCATTGCAGAGGCCTCTACGCCAAAAATAGATTCTGCTAATCTAGTGCAGAATGAAGAATGGGTGTTTACTACTATGTGCAGTTTTAACCCATCTTCTCCTGAATAGTGTATGTCTGCAATAGACTCAGATGTTTGGTACTTTGATAGTGGGGCAACCAAACATATTAGCTCGCATTGTAGTTTCTTCACTTCACTCGAACCTGCCCCTATAAGGAATATTGTCACATGTGCCAACAACTACTCGTATCCTGTCATGGGAGTTGGTAAGATCATTCTGACTATTGCTAATGGTAGTTCTTTTACATTGTGGAATGCTTTATTTGTGCTAGGGTTCAAGAAGAATTTGTTATCAGTTTTAGCTTTAGCCAAGATTGGCTTGGTTGTGAATTTTGTTGATGACAGATGTACAGTTCATGATCCATCAAATGGCAATGTGATTATTGCTTCTGACATTTTATGTCATGGGTTGTATAAGCTCATAGACTATGAAAACTCTGTGAATGATTTGGCATGTGCAGTACATGATTCTCAGCCTATGTCAAATTGAATGGTGACTTGCATGAAGAAGTGTATGTTTTTCATCCCTGTGGATTTGTGCAGAAAGGGCATGAAAACAAAGTGTGTAGGTTGAAGAAGGCATTATATGGATTAAAGCAAGCAACATGTGCTTGGTATGAAAAGATACATGCCTATTTAATTGCACATGGTTTTGAGAGCTAATGATGTGCTTCTGATCATTGTTGTGCATGTTGATGACATGTTGCTCACTGCTCTCATGAGAAGCATATGGATGATTTGCATGCCTCATTTGAGATGTCTGATTTGGGGCATTTGCATCATTATTTGGGCATTCAACTTATGCAAGTTGATGGTGGAATGGCTTTGTATCAAATGAAATAAATTGACACATTATTGCAGAGTTTTGGCCTTGAAGATTGTAAACCTATTGCCGCTCCTATGGAGACAGGTTTACGATTGAATCTTCATGATGCTAGAGATGCATTTGATGTTGTTCTCTATCAGCACGCTATTGGATGCTTGATTTACTTATGCATTACTTGGCTAGATATTCAGTTTGTTGTCTCACAGATGAGCAGGTTTATGCATTGCCTAGGTGTTAAGCATTGGCAGGCGGTTAAGCACATCTTTCCCTACTTGAGTGGTACTCGACTACTTGGATTGTTTTGTCCCAAGGGGGAATCACTATCGCCAGATTTACGTGCTTTTTTTTACTCTGATTGGTTTGGTTGCTATGTAGCCCATGTATATCTTGGTTGAGCAAGAAGCAGCCTATTGTGGCCACTTCTAATTGTGAGGCCAAGTATAGGGCAGCTTTCAAAGTGACTGTTGAGTGTGTGTGGCTCAAATGCCTTATGGCTGATTTTGGTTAGTCTTCTGCCACCACCATGTTCACTGACAGTCAGAGTGCATTGGCAATTGCGAGGAACCCTGTGTTCCATGCTCGGTGCATTATCATTATGTTAGGGAGAGGCTCTCTGCTGGAGAGATTAGCTTGGCATATATGCCCACGTAGGAGAACATTGCAGAACTTTTCATGTAGGCTCTGCCTAGCGAGAAGTTTGAAGCTCTTCACAAAGCTTTGGGCTTACTTCCTTTTGTGGATTGATTTGAAATAGCTCGGCACTTCCTTATACATGAGTGTCAGCTCCTTGTTCACAGCATCAATCCCAAGGGGAATTTGTTGATATATTTAGGTATTGATGTGTGAACACTCTAGGACTGTTGGGGTACTTTTTTCCCTCTTTAGGAGGTTTTTTCCCCAGCTTGTATATATGCCTACTATCCTAATGGGTTACTTATCATTGTACATTCTAGTGGTAATCCATTCAGTATTGTGTGTTGTGCTCTAATCTTCTTCTTCTTCTTGTGTTGTTCGCATGCTTTTGTAGACCTAAAACTCCAACAATTACTCCTTCACTTGAAGATAAAGTGGAAGCTCCTTTCTTATTCTCCACTGCATTTGGTTGCTCCATAGGCACCACATCGTGACTCCCTTTTACCTTCTTTGCCATGTTATTATACAATATGAAAGACCTAAGAAGATGCATTTCTTGCTTTTTAGTTCCAACTTATTCTCCCTTTGACCTAGGATGAGAGCATATCACACACTCTAAAAAAATCTCAAGTGTGAGATAGATGGATTCTTACAATTTAGGCTTCATGATCAACCCTTTTTATTTAATTAAGAAAGAACTTGCCTCCCTCATACACATTCCTATCTCAATGGTGGTGTGACTCATGCATTCCATTATGCCATATTGATTTGATATCACTTGTTGAGACTTTATCCCTTTACCATTGCAAAAGCTTTTCCAGCTCCTCTAAGATGAGTTCATCACCACCACCTGTTGCAAGCTTGTTTGCTTTTTTCCTTGGTTCATTTTCAACAAGTTCTGGTTGTTCTCTTATTTTATCAAAAGCTTGAGCCTTATTACCAAGAAATCACATTCTTGCTATAGCCATTGATGATCACAAGATATGAAGATCCTCCCAAGGCATGTATAGACACCTTACCACACAAGTTAGCATATACCAACACTAGAGGAGCCTTTGACCTACTCTTGCTAACTTGATGGATGTCTCTCTGTTTTTCTTACCCATCATATGATCTCTAAAAGTTACTTTCATTCCATTCACTATAGGTAAGTGATGAAGAACAATGCCTTTCTTTTGTATCTTCATTAATACTCCAAATCCAATGTTTCCAAACCACTCATAAGAAACCTTAATTGTGGCCAATCCAATAGTGACTATGCAAGCACCCGATTCATATAAGTTGTTTCTTCTTTCCCTTTTTCTTATTAGAACATACCAACTATTTGACACCTTTATAACTTCACCATTTGCAATAAAAAAGGAAAGGATACATGTAATTTCCACCTAGATGGGTTCTTGTTTGAGTTTAATAAGAACTAGATTGACCTCTCTCATAGGTAATGTTGGTGCAGGGCAATCAATAATTGAAGGATTAATGAAGGTTTGGAAGTCAAGGACTGAAGAAAAGTTCAAGTTATGAAGCATGGAGGAAGTGCATATTCAGAAGTTGAAAGATGTGTACACATATGTACATTAATTCAGAGATAGTTCACTTATATCTTTGAGTAGTCATAAGCTTGTAAATATTTGCCTATATATACTATGAAAAATGTCGGGGCAAATATGAGAGATTGTGTTAAGATCAGTTTTGAAGAGAATTAGTGATCATTAGACATTTTAGAAGTGAGCAAGATATCTCTCATCACTCAGATGTAAATCTTTTCAGAAATGAACAAATGTTGCACCCGATCTTTCTGAGTATTCTCCTTCTGTGTTGAATCTTTTGTGAAATGCTTTTGTACAAGTCTAAGTCTATCTTTAATTGACCTCTGTACAAATTTTCAGCTTCTAATTGTGATCAAGCTGAGAGAATTGAGTGTAGGAACATTTACATGTGTAAATGGGAAGAAGAGAAGTTGCAAGAGGCGCAAAATTCCATGTTAAAGTTTTGGTCAGTTCTCCTTCCACAGTGTAAAGTTTTCAGCAAGCAAGCACTCAATCTTTAAGTTTGAAGGTAAGCTATCCGTGGCTAAAAGCATTTTCATAAACGGGTTCTAGATTTAGAGAACCAAGTGTTAGAAGTTACAGGTGTCTAAATCGACTTCTCAGAAGAGCAGTTTTAGACATAGGTGACTTGTTGAAGTCATTTCTCAAGATCTACTGAGTCTTTTGGAATGATTCAACTTGCAGAAGGTGCGCAAACTATAGCTGACACCACATACAAAGTTTTATTAAAAACTTTACACATTTGATAAGTCAATGAGAGAGATAAGTGGAACAGACTTTCTGTAGAATCATATTCTTCACAGTTTATCCAAAATCTTTGTAATTGATAGTTGATCCTCTAAATTAAGGAAGGTTTTGAGTTGCTCTTGATATAGAGGTGCTCTAATTTCAAGAGTAGCTTGTTCTTTTTGAGACTAACACTCTCCAGCAGTGGTATCAGAGCTGGAAGCATCAGAATTGAAGAAAGGTGGATCCAGACTGCTGCAACTGTAAAGAATTCAACATCTGAAGGTTCAAAAGGTGAAAGCTTGAGGGAAAAGCTTGAGAAGGAGTTCATACAACATCAAGGAAGAAAAAAGGAGTATCATTCGAAGTAAAGGTACATCTATTATTCATAAAGGTTGAAGAATTCAATATACAGGTGAAGAAAGAATTGGAGATTCTCTGCAGATAGAGAAGTTGGATAGAGAGAACTATCCAGCATGGTCAATGAGGATGGAAGCTCATCTTATGAGCAAAGATTTGATAGCTTATATTACAGGTGAAGAAGAAAAGCCTCAGTTCAGAGATCCTTGTGTTCCAACTAGGGAGGAATTATCAAAATTAAAGAATTGGATGAAGAAAGATGCTCAAGCTAGGAGCATTATCTATATGGCAGTCAATGACTACTTGCTACCTCACATTAGAGGTCTTGAAAGTGCAAGTGATATATGGAATGCTTTGGAGGAGCATTTTCAAAACACCACAAAGTCAAGGAAGGCATCTTTGTGGGCAGATTTACTACTTTCAAGAAGAAGGCCTCTCAGTCCATCTCAGACTATGTAACAAGGATGAAGGATATTGCAAATGCATTAGGAGCAGTTGATGAAGACATTGAGGAGGATAAATTGGTAAGGCAAATCCTCATAGGTTTGAGAGGTGATGACAAATGGATGCCATTCATTTTGTCTACTGAATGATCACTTGATCATTTTACTCCTGACTTAAATTAGTTGATAGGACATATGTTAACATTTGAGCAGGATGTTAAAGGTGAAGGTGACAAGAGTACAAGTCATGCAATGTATTCAAAGGATAAGAAGAAAAATATCAAAGGAAAGCAACAAGGAAATGAGGATGAAGGTACAACTAGCCAAGCTAACTTCTGAAGAGGAAGAGGAGGTGGCAAAGGTAGAGGAAGAGGCACGAGCAATAAAGATGGAGTCAAAGCTTGTTGGATTTGTGGTAAGACAAATCACTTAGCTAATGAATGTTGGCATAATAATCAGAGTAATGGTGGATATAATCAGAACTTTAATTCAAGAGGAAGAGGTGGCAGAAATCAAAGAGGTAATTTCAGCGGTAGAGGTAGTAGAGGTTACTTTGGAAGAAATGCAGGTAGAGGATTCCAAAGTCAACAATACAACAATACCTACTACAATTATGCTTCAGATCAGAAGGAGGATTCAACATTGATAACGAATGCAACTTGTGAAAGACAAAGTGAAGACCAGAGAGTCTTCTACATTGACTCAGGGTGTAGCAATCACCTGAGTGGTAACATAGCTTTGATGACTGATTTGGATAGTAAAGTCACTAATCATGTTGTTCAAATAGGTGACAATACAAAGCACAATGTGAAGTCAATTGGATCAGTGAAGGCCAAGGATGGTAGTACTCTTTTGAGTAAGGTCTTGTATGTTCCTACAATGCCTAAGAATCTGATAAGTGTAGGACAAATTGCTGAAAAGGGTTATGAAGTTAGGTTCACTAATGAAGGAGTGTTTGTGGAAGACCCTAGCAATGGGTATAAACAAATTCTTTTAGGGAAGAAAGAAGGAAGATTATTCACATTGAAGATCCAAGGCAATGTTGGTCATGCCTTGTTCACTTATGGAGGACATAAGATCTCTGAGTTAGATCTTTGGCACAAGAGGCTTGGACATTTCAATGAAAGAGGTATCAAAGATATGATTAACAATGGTTCAGTTCTTGGATTGCCTAATGTTGCAGGACAACATATGACATACAGATGTGAGGCATGTCAATTAGGTAAGGCTCATAAGCAATCTTATTCCAAGCATGGTTTTATGTATTCAGAGAAGCTTGAGTTGGTACACACAGATGTGTGGGGACTATCGAAGGATTTCATTATCAATGGGTCAAGTTATTATGTGATTTATGTTGATGATGCTACCAGATGGATCACTATCTATGTGATCAAAGACAAATCAGAGGTATTCAATACATTCAAACATTATCATGTGTATGCAGAAAGAATTACAGGTCATAAGTTGAAGAGACTAAGGTCAAATGGATGGGGAGATTATTTCTCTAATGAGTTCAGTGATTACTTGTGGAATGCAGGTATAAAAAGGGAAATTACTTGCAGATACTCTCCTCAACAAAGTGGTGTAGCAGAAAGGAGGAATAGAACCCTTGTTGAGTTTGCAAGATCCATGATGAAGGAGAAAAATTGCCCTAATTATTTGTGGGCTGAGGGTGTAAACATAGCTGCTTATTTGGTCAATAGATTACCATGTAAAGCTTTGCTGGGTATGACACCATATGAGGCATGGTGGGGTAAGAGACCTACTCTAGATCATTGCAAAATATTTGGATGTTTGGCATATGCATATGTGCCATCACAATTGAGGAATTGGAGCCCAAAGCAGAAAAATATGTGTTTATTGGATATGATGATAAGCAGATGGGATATAGGTTGTGGAGTCCATCTACTAAACAATTTCTTGTATCTAAGGATGTTACATATGATGAGCAAGGTACTTGGTATGCAGGTACAATCAATATATATGCAATTGGAGAAAGCTATGCAGGAAGAGTTTGATGCATTGGTGGAGAATGAGACATGGGATTTGGTTCCTAAACCAAATAGTCAGAAGATCATTGGATGTAAATGGGTTTACAAGACAAAGAGATATGCAGATGGAAGTGTGTCTAGGTGTAAAGCTAGACTTGTTGTGAAGGGTTTTGCTCAGACTTATGGTGTAGATTATGATGAAACCTATACTCTTCTGGAAAAGATGACAACTATCAGGGCATCATAGCTATTGATGCATGTAAAGGTTGGAAGTTATGTCAATTTGATGTTAAGAATGCTTTTTTAAATGGTTACATTTCAGATGATGTGTTCATGGAGCAACCACAAGGTTTCAGAGATGAAAGGTATCCAGATCATGTGTGCAAGCTCAAGAGGGCCTTGTACGGCTTGAAGCAGGCCCCAAGGGCATGGAATTATAGACTTGTGAAGTACTTGAAGGAACTTGGTTTCCAAGTATCTAAAGCAGATAGTAGCTTGCTTGTTAAAGCAAGTGATGATGGATTCATTTACATGTGCATATATGTTGATTATATAATTCTTACAGGTACAAATGAGAAAGGCATTCAAAGCCTAAAGAAGCAAATGAACAAAGAATTCAAGATCAGTGTTTTGGGAGAATTGTCATACTTCTTGGGCATGGAGATCTCATACACTCAACATGGAGTGTATGTAACTCAAGAAAGGTATTTGACAAACTTGTTGATCAGATGAATGATTGCAGGGTAGCACCTACTCCAATGGAGGTGAATCACAAATTGAGAAGATATGGTGGAGAGGAATTCAAGGATATGAAGTTATATCAGAGTTTGGTTGGTAGTCTTATCTATGCTACATTAACTAGACCTAATTTGTCATATGCAGTTGGAGTATTGTCTCAATTTATGCACTGTCCTAGGAAAGAACATTGGATTGCAGGACAAAGAGTGTTGAGGTACATTAAGGGTACACTCAAAGAGGGTCTGTATTATGGTTTTACATCAAATACAAACATCAAAATATATAGTGATGCAGATTGGGCAGGTAATCCTGATGATAGGAGATCAACATATGGATACTTGTGTTATGTGGGAGATAAGTTAATTTCTTGGTGCTCAAAGAAGAAACACACTGTTGCTTTATCCTCTATAGAGGCTGAGTACAAAGGTATGGTTGAAGCAGCAAAGGAAGTAATATGGCTCAAAACTTTGATGAAGAGTTTTGATATCATTCAGAGTACACCCACTATTCATGGAGATAACATGAGTTCATTGTACTTAACTACTAACCCTTTGTTTCATGCCAGGACCAAACGTATTGAGATTCAGTATCACTTTCTGAGAGACAAGGTGATGGATAAAGAGATTGAAGTCATACATACTTCAACAAAAGATCAGATAGCTGATATGCTAACCAAAAGCTTGGATGGACTAAAGCTACAGAGATTCAAGGTTATGGTAGACATAAAGAAGATAGAGAAAATCTCAATTGATGATTGAGGGGGCATTGTTTGTGCAAGGAAATCAACAATTGAAGGATTAATGAAGGTTTGGAAGTCAAGGACTGAAGAAAAGTTCAAGTTATGAAGCATGGAGGAAGTGCATATTCAGAAGTTGAAAGATGTGTACACATATGTACATTAATTCAGAGATAGTTCACTTATATCTTTGCGTAATCATAAGCTTGTAAATATTTGCCTATATATACTATGAAAAATGTCGGGGCAAATATGAGAGATTGTGTTAAGATCAGTTTTGAAGAGAATTAGTGATCAATAGACATTTTAGAAGTGAACAAGATATCTCTCATCACTCAGATGTAAATCTTTTAAGAAATGAAGAAACGTTGCGCCTGTTCTTTCTGAGTATTCTCCTTCTGTGTTGAATCTTTTGTGAAATGCTTTTGTACAAGTCTAAGTCTATAGTTGATTGACCTCTGTACAAATTTTCAGCTTCTAATTGTGATGAGGCTGAGAGAATTGAGTGTAGGAACATTTACATGTGTAAATGGGAAGAAGAGAAGTTGCAGGAGGTGCAAAATTTGATGTTAATGTTTTGGTCTATTCTCCTTCCACAGTGTAAAGTTTTGAGCAAGCAAACACTCAATCTTTAAGTTGGAAGGTAAGCTATCTGTGGCTAAATGCATTTTCATAAATGGATTCAAGATTTAGAGAACCAAGTGTTAGAAGTCATAGGTGTCTAAATCGACTTCTTAGAAGAGCAGTTTTAGACATAGGTGACTTGTTGAAGTCATTTCTCAAGATCTACTGAGTCTTTTGGAATGATTCAACTTGGAGAAGGTGTGCAAACTATAGGCAACACCATATACAAAGTTTTATTAAAAACTTTACACATTTGATAAGTCAATGAGAGAGATAAGTGCAACAGACTTTCTGTAGAATCATATTCTTCACAGTTTGTCCAAAATCTTTGTAATTGATAGTTGATCCTCTAAATTAAGGAAGGGTTTGAGTTACTCTTGATATAGAGGTGCTCTAATTTCAAGAGTAGCTTGTTCTTTTGGAGATTAACACTCTCCATCAAGTAATGTAAAAGGTTCACCAGTATCTAGTACCCATGAATCCACATTTGATTCTTCTTATGTTGAGAAGCATACCACCCTTGCTTTGGGTGTGTCTATTGTCTCCTCCTCACACTCTTCATCTATCCTCTTCACATGAAAATCTATAATTTTATGTCCCTTCTTTTTTCAATGGAAGGATTGTCCTTTAAATTGCTTTTTACTACTCATGTTCTTTATACTCTCAACCTTGGTTGAGAAACCACATTCTCCTAATGCATTGGTGGAGAATGTTGCATGTGGATTGCTACTTCTTGCTTGGGATTTGAGTTTTACTCCTTCGATTGGTAGTGGGAAAAACTCAAATTTTAAAGCTCGAGGTCTCACATGAGTGTTGACAGTATTGACCCTTCCATCAGACTTTGGTGGAAAATTCTGAAGACACCTTTGAGCTAGCCCCTAGCCACTCTTCTCTATCCCTTCACAAGCTATTTCATCGCATGGATTTTTTATAGGAGTGATGGATGTCCTTTTGAGTTTCCCACCATCTAGTTGGGTTTGACGTAAAGGTTGGATTATAGATGGGAACTTGTAAGATGACACACATATAGAGAATAACATGACAATCTACCCCACCTTAGCAACTGTTTAATAAGTAGTAGAGTTCTACTTAGAGCACTCTCCTATCCATCTTTGCCCATCTTTGCCCATCTTTGCCCTTCCTATCACTCCTACCAAAGCAGCAACATATAATGCTACGCTCTTCTTGCCATACAACCATGGTAATAGTCCAAGTTGAAGTTCCATTGTCCGAGCCCACGTAGCCTAGTGGCTAATGCCTTCAAGTTGTGGGAGGAAGTCCTGAGTTCAACTCTTGGTTGGACATGTCCATGAGTCTCTCATGATGGGTGCCTCTACCTTATGAGGTTGGGTGTGTGAGTGTGTATTTCCAATTCATTGTACTGTCAAAAAAAAAATTGAAGTCCCACCTATAAATCAATTATGGCAAGTGTATATACTTCTTTATAAGTCTTCACACAGTCTGGGGTGCCCCTACAAGTTTTGTAAAACTTGTAGCCACATCATGGAACGTTATTATGCAAACTGTTTTGACCCCCTCCCTCCACATTGAAGATTATTCACATTGAAGATCCAAGGCAATGTTGGTCATGCCTTGTTCACTTATGGAGGATATAAGATCTCTGAGTTAGATCTTAGGCACAAGAGGCTTGGACATTTGAATGAAAGAGGTATCAAAGATATGATTAACAATGGTTCAGTGCTTGGATTGCCTAATGTTGCAGGACAACATATGACATACAGATGTGAGGCATGTCAATTAGGTAAGGCTCATAAGCAATCTTATTCCAAGCATGGTTTTATGTATTCAGAGAAGCTTGAGTTGGTACACACAGATGTGTGGGGACCATCAAAGGATTTCATTATCAATGGGTCAAGGTATTATGTGATTTATGTTGATGATGCTACCAGATGGATCACTATCTATGTGATCAAAGATAAATTAGAGGTATTCAATACATTCAAACATTATCATGTGTATGCAGAAAGAATTACAGGTCATAAGTTGAAGAGACTAAGGTCAGATGGAGGGGGAGATTATTTCTCTAATGAGTTCAATGATTACTTGTGGAATGCAGGTATAAAAAGGGAAATTACTTGCAAATACTCTCCTCAACAAAGTGGTGTAGCAGAAAGGAGGAATAGAACCCTTGTTGAGTTTGCAAGATCCATGATGAAGGAGAAAAATTGCCCTAATTATTTGTGGGCTGAGGCTGTAAACACAGCTGCTTATTTGGTCAATAGATTACCATGTAAAGCTTTGCAGGGTATGACACCATATGAGGCATGGTGGGGTAAGAGACCTACTCTAGATCATTGCAAAATATTTGGATGTTTGGCATATGCATATGTGCCATCACAATTGAGGAATTGGAGCCCAAAGCAGAAAAATATGTGTTTATTGGATATGATGATAAGCAGATGGGATATAGGTTGTGGAGTCCATCTACTAAACAATTTCTTGTACCTAAGGATGTTACATATGATGAGCAAGGTACTTGGTATGCAGGTACAATCAATATTTATGCAGTTGGAGAAAGCTATGCAGGAAGAGTTTGATGCATTGGTGGAGAATCAGACATGGGATTTGGTTCCTAAACCAAATAGTCAGAAGATCATTGGATGTAAGTGGGTTTACAAGACAAAGAGATATGCAGATGGAAGTGTGTCTAGGTGTAAAGCTAGACTTGTTGTGAAGGGTTTTGCTCAGACTTATGGTGTAGATTATGATGAAACCTATACTCTTCTGGCAAAGATGACAACTATCACGACATCATAGCTATTGATGCATGTAAAGGTTGGAAGTTATGTCAATTCGATGTGAAGAATGCTTTTTTAAATGGTTACATTTCAGATGATGTGTTCATGGAGCAACCACAAGGTTTCAGAGATGAAAGGTATCCAGATCATGTGTGCAAGCTCAAGAGGGGCTTGTATGGCTTGAAGCAGGCCCCAAGGGCATGGAATTATAGACTTGTGAAGTACTTGAAGGAACTTGGTTTCCAAGTATCTAAAGCAGATAGTAGCTTGCTTGTTAAAGCAAGTGATGATGGATTCATTTACATGTGCATATATGTTGATGATATAATTCTTACAGGTACAAATGAGAAAGGCATTCAAAGCCTAAAGAAGCAAATGAACAAAGAATTCAAGATCAGTGTTTTTGGGAGAATTGTCATACTTCTTGGGCATGGAGATCTCATACACTCAACATGGAGTGTATGTAACTCAAGAAAGGTATTTGACGAACTTGTTGATCAAGATTAAGATGAATGATTGCAGGGTAGCACCTACTCCAATGGAGGTGAATCACAAATTGAGCAGATATGGTGGAGAGGAATTCAAGGATATGAAGTTATATCAGAGTTTGGTTGGTAGTCTTATCTATGCTACATTAACTAGACCTGATTTGTCATATGCAGTTGGAGTATTGTCTCAATTTATGCATTGTCCTAGGAAAGAACATTGGATTGCAGGACAAAGAGTGTTGAGGTACATTAAGGGTACACTCAAAGAGGGTTTGTATTATGGTTTTACATCAAATACAAACATCAAGATATATAGTGATGTAGATTGGGGAGGTAATCCTGATGATAGGAGATCAACATATGGATACTTGTGTTATGTGGGAGATAAGTTAATTTCTTGGTGGTCAAAGAAGAAACACACAATTGCTTTATCCTCTATAGAGGCTAAGTACAAAGGTATGGTTGAAGCAGCAAAGGAAGTAATATGGCTCAAAACTTTGATGAAGAGTTTTGATATCATTCAGAGTACACCCACTATTCATGGAGATAACATGAGTTCATTGTATTTAACTGCTAACCCTTTGTTTCATGCCAAGACCAAACATATTGAGATTCAGTATCACTTTCTGAGAGACAAGGTGATGGATAAAGAGATTGAAGTCATACATACTTCAACAAAAGATCAGATAGCTGATATGCTAACCAAAAGCTTTGATGGACTAAAGCTACAGAGATTCAAGGTTATGGCAGACATAAAGAAGATAGAGAAAATCTCAATTGATGATTGAGGGGGCATTGTTTATGCAATGAAATCAACAATTGAAGGATTAATGAGATTTGGAAGTCAAGGACTGAAGAAAAGTTCAAGTTATGAAGCATGGAGGAAGTGCATATTCAGAAGTTGAAAGATGTGTACACATATGTACATTAATTCAGAGATAGTTCACTTATATCTTTGCGTAATCATAAGCTTGTAAATATTTGCCTATATATACTATGAAAAATGTCGGGGCAAATATGAGAGATTGTGTTAAGATTAGTTTTGAAGAGAATTAGTGATCAATAGACATTTTAGAAGTGAACAAGATATCTCTCATCACTCAGATGTAAATCTTTTAAGAAATGAAGAAACGTTGCGCCTGATCTTTCTGAGTATTCTCCTTCTGTGTTGAATCTTTTGTGAAATGCTTTTGTAAAACTCTAAGTCTATAGTTGATTGACCTCTGTACAAATTTTCAGCTTCTAATTGTGATCAGGTTGAGAGAATTGAGTGTAGGAACATTTACATGTGTAAATGGGAAGAAGAGAAGTTGCAGGAGGTGCAAAATTTGATGTTAATGTTTTGGTCAGTTCTCCTTCCACAATGTAAAGTTTTGAGCAAGCAAGCACTCAATCTTTAAGTTGGAAGGTAAGCTATCTGTGGCTAAAAGCATTTTCATAAATGGATTCAAGATTTAGAGAAGCAAGTGTTAGAAGTCATAGGTGTCTAAATCGACTTCTTAGAAGAGTAGTTTTAGACATAGGTGACTTGTTGAAGTCATTTCTCAAGATCTACTAAGTCTTTTGGAATGATTCAACTTGGAGAAGGTGCGCAAACTATAGGCGACACCATATACAAAGTTTTATTAAAAACTTTACACATTTGATAAGTCAATGAGAGAGATAAGTGCAATTGACTTTCTGTAGAATCATATTCTTCACAGTTTATCCAAAATCTTTGTAATTGATAGTTGATCCTCTAAATTAAGGAAGGTTTTGAGTTACTCTTGATATAGAGGTGCTCTAATTTCAAGAGTAGCTTGTTCTTTCGGAGATTAACACTCTCCATCAAGTAATGTAAAAGGTTCACCAGTATCTAGTACCCATGAATCCACATTTGATTCTTCTTATGTTGAGAAGCATACCACCCTTGCTTTGGGTGTGTCTATTGTCTCCTCCACACACTCTTCATCTATCCTCTTCACATGAAAATCTATAATTTTATGTCCCTTCTTTTTTCAATGGAAGGATTGTCCTTTAAATTGCTTTTTACTACTCATGTTCTTTATACTCTCAACCTTGGTTGAGAAACCACATTCTCCTAATGCATTGGTGGAGAATGTTGCATGTGGATTGCTACTTCTTGCTTGGGATTTGAGTTTTACTCCTTCGATTGGTAGTGGGAAAACTCAAATTATAAAGCTTGAGGTCTCACATGAGTGTTGACAGTATTGACCATTCCATCAGACTTTGGTGGAAAATTCTGAAGACACCTTTGAGCTAGCCCCTAGCCACTCTTCTCTATCCCTTCACAAGCTATTCCATCGCATGGATTTTTTATACGAGTGATGGATGTCCTTTTGAGTTTCCCACCATCTAGTTGGGTTTGACGTAAAGGTTGGATTATAGATGGGAACTTGTAAGATGACACACATATAGAGAATAACATGACAATCTACCCCACCTTAGCAACTGCTTAATAAGTAGTAGAGTTCTACTTAGAGCACTCTCCTATCCATCTTTGCCCATCTTTGCCCTTCCTATCACTCCTACCAAAGCAGCAACATATAATGCTACGCTCTTCTTGCCATACAACCATGGTAATGGTCCAAGTTGAAGTTCCATTGTCCGAGCCCGCGTAGCCTAGTGGCTAATGCCTTCAAGTTGTGGGAGGAAGTCCTGAGTTCAAGTCTTGGTTGGACATGTCCATGAGTCTCTCATGATGGGTGCCTCTACCTTATGAGGTTGGGTGTGTGAGTGTGTATTTCCAATTCATTGTACTGTCAAAAAAAAAAATTGAAGTCCCACCTAGAAATCAATTATGGCAAGTGTATATACTTCTTTATATGTCTTCACACAGTCTGGTGCCCCCTACAAGTTTTGTAAAACTTGTAGCCACATCATGGAACGTTATTATGCAAACTGTTCTGACCCCCTCCCTCCACTCTAGGCATGCTGTGCTATCAAGTCAGACTTCAAAACATCTTTTAATACATTTTCTATAATTTTGTTCCACCACCTCTGTGAATACAAGGCCAGAAGAACATTCAAAATATCCATGGTTCCAAGTGGAACACTGTGATTTTTGCTCATCATTCCGAAGTCTCAATCTGAAACCACCCTAAGATATATGTGTACTATCAGATGGGATGTCCCTCCCGAGTCCCACTTCTAGGGGGAAGAAGGTTCTTTTCTGTTTTCTATTTCCTTTCGTTCTCAAAAAAGAAGGGGGGGGGGGGGGGGGACCTACCTTTGTCCATACTTCATTTTTAATTTCTTGGTCCACAATGACAAACGATTTGATCTATTCCCGAGAATCATATGGCCTCTCATGGTCTTATCTTCTCCGGGAAAGTGGATGCGCCCATGTGTTTCTTGTTTTCTCAAGCAAAAAATGTCTCTTTGTCCAAACTTCATTTTCTATTGCTGGAGAAACATGTGGTGTCCCTCGTTCTGCTCCTTCTAAACATGTGGCTTTTATTTTCGTGATCTCTCTACGAAGACTTTTGAGTGAGGGATACGTCCAAAAAGGATAGTACTGTTATCAAACGGGTACTTCACTAAACGGTTTTAAATCTTTATGTAATGTAAAGGATAACACTCTTTCATATCATGCGATATTTTATGTAAAAGACATACGACCTTTTTAAAGGAAATAAGAAGGAAAGGAAGACTCTTTATTATGGAAAGATAGGCTTTGTAGTTATTGTTGTGAGGAGATTATGTACTAACTTTGCGGTTTTTTATTTCACACTAAACTTAAATTGTATTAAACGAGGAAAATTACAAGAGAGACAATAAAAGCTATAGAGCAATGAGCACTATATCTAGTTTCTTTTTAGGTTATATCTTCCTATTAAGTGCCATACACAATCAAGAATGGGAATTAAGTGCCATACAAGAGAAAATCAAGTGCCATACAAGTGTTCCCCCATTCTATATAGAATAGGAATGGGGGAACACTTGTATGGCACTTGATTTTCTCTTGTATGGCACTTAATTCCCATTCTTGATTGTGTATCTTTTTTTCTAGATCTTGCATAGAGCCTCGCTTCTACCACCATCCCAAGGGGCTACCAAGCAACTGATCGCCTTAGCAAAGATCATTGGGTGCTAAGAAATCTCCATTCTCGATTGAGGGACCCTTCATACACTATATGATACATATAAACTTTTAGGAAACATCAACAAGAGGTTTCCTATGTTCTCCTCTACCTTGAGGCATCTATTACACAATGGCGAATGGGGGGGGGGGGGGGGGGGGGCTCAGCATAGCTTGGGCTTTAATATTGCCCCAAATTTCATGATGAAAAATGAGGGGAGAAGGATTGCCTTCTTCATTTCGATTATAAGGTTCCAAAAATATTGTATCTAATTAAGGTTCAATCTCGGAGCCATTGAGTTTTCTAATTAAGGTTCAATCTCGGAGCACTTTTCTGTTTGAGAAAATTCATTTCTTCTCTCCCCCAATCCTTGATGCACATATTAAGTAGGTACTAGTATTTATAGTCCATCCTAAGACCATTGTCAATGTCCTCTTCTCTAATCCACCCATTTTTTTCATAGCTCTAGAGATTTTCCGATTACAAAAACATTTGGGTCAATGTCAATTGGATTTAGACTTATTTAATCTCCTCTCTAGATGCATCCTAACATTAATAAATCAAATATAATCTTTTTATGTGATATTCATGGATCATTTCCACTAAGAACTATGCAGACGATGAGGCCTCAAAGATTTTAAAGCTTTTAATGAGAGCCAGCCAAGTTAGATCCTTTGGGAAAAACCATATAACAAGAGAAGGGAATCATGATGAGGTCATGATTCTTACACCTAGAGGATTCAATCAGGGAAACACGCTACATAATCCTAGAAATTAGTTGAGCTCATGGATCTTGTTGGCCATTTTTTCCAATCAATAAATTGGTACCAAATTTGTCAATTAACACACGCACACTATGACTCTTCAAATTTTATACAGACATGATACATAGAGTTTTTCTTTCAGACTTTAGCATGAGCATGAGAATGAGAAAAAAGACTTGTGAGATGAGGTCTTGGTAAAGCTAACGAAAAAAAATTCTATCGGGAACCATGGATGAAGTAGGAAACAAGGTAGATCTTCAAAAGAAATAGGATGCAGCTACGATGCATTTTCAATATAAGCATATGAGGCAAATCTTGAGAAGAAAATGAAAAGGCATGAGGAGAACCAAAAACCTACAAAAAGAGGAAAAAGACAGATGGAGAACCAATTAAACATAAGTGAACCAATAGAATGAAAATCTAGCAAGATAGGAGAAGGAAGAGCCTAAGAAAAGATGCATATAAGCTAGTTTCTAACCTAGATAACCAAATAGATGTAAAATGAGTGCTAGATGAAAGGGTATTGTATCAATTGCACTAGGAGATGTGCAAGGAATAGTGAAAAAGAAAATATTATAGGTTAGATTCTTAATAGCTTGAAGAAGCAACATTAATATACAAAGGGGTTTAAATTGAATGAACCAACACTTATCGTTCATGATGTCAATACCATAACTAAGTGTAATGAAAATAGAAGTTATTGAGAATCAAATATTGATGATGAGAGATCTTATGGTGTTTTCAAGATTCATTATTCACATGCTTATAAGTGTGTGTTGGGTATGTGTAGAAGTGCAAGACACACACGAGAATCACACACAAGGATCACAAACACAACAAGACACATGAAGAAGATGAATGTTTGGAATAGCTCTCTCTATTGATGATGAACTGAATGGAAGTAATATCCTTAAGTACAAAGTACCACCACATATGAGTGAATCATGTATGTGGTAACATGGGGAAAAACTTCTAGCTTGCACTAGAGTAAAAAGTGCCCATGTATAGGGAAAAGTTTCACATCAAAGCTACTCGAGGAACACAAGTGTAACAAACCCCCCATGGAGCGAATGATGTGAACACAAAGGGAGTGACAGATCAGCCCCCACAAGGTAATAAGCCTAAAACTTTGTGAAAAGTTTCAAACTTTTCCCGTGGAAGAGCTTCGGTGAATACGTCTGCCACGTTATCTTGTGTAGGCACATATACCAAATCAATATCTCCTACATGAAGGTGCTCTCTCACATAGTGATAATGCACCTTAATATGTTTGGTCTGTTGATGAAACATTGGGTTTTGTGCAACAGCCAGTGCACTCTAACTATCAGTGAGAATATGCGTAGCTACATCAATCTACATGCAAAGATCCATCAATAGGCATCTCAGCCATATACGCTTCACTATAGCTGTGAAAACTGCCTTGTGCTTAGCTTCACAACTCGATGTTGCCACTGTAGGTTGCTTCTTATTGAACCAAGATATGCATGAGTCTCCAAGGAAAAAGAAACTACCACTAGTTAACACATGAGTATCATAACAACTAGCCCAATCACTATTTGTAAAAGCATGCAAGCATGGTTGAATATCTCTTCCATAAAAGAGACCTAAGCTCAAAGTGCCTTTGAGATATCTAAACACACGTTTCACCGCTTCCCAATGCTTAGTTCCACGGATATGCATGAATTGACTCAACTGGGAAACTGCATACTGTATATCCGGTCTTATGTTGCATGCATATATAAGACATCCCACAACTTGTTGATGAAGAGAAGTGTCAAGTGCATCACTCGAATCCGCAACTGAGAACCTAAATCCTATCTCAATTGGTGTGGAAATTTGCTTGCAATCCTCAAAGTCAAAACACTAAAGTAGTTTTTGAACTTAATTTGCTTGATGCATAACAATTCCCCCTCAACAGATACAAACTGGATGCCAAGATAGCAACTCAAAAAACCAAGATAAGTGACATCAAAAGTATGCTACAAATCAGCCATAAAAATTTCAAGTTTTGCATCACATGATCTAGTCAAGAGTATGCCATCAACAAAGAACAAGCACTGTAAGATCAGCCCCATCTTTGTGTACATAGAGTGTGCTTTCAATTGGACTACATGTGAAGCCAAGAGCAATCAAGTGCTTATGGATTTTCTCATACCATGCACATGGAGTTTGCTTGAGACCATACAAGGCTTTATGCAAGCGATAAACCATATGCTATTTCCCTTTCATAACAAATCTAGGAGGTTGCTTCACATAGACCTCTTCTTGCGAATTGTCATTCAAGAAAGCTGTTTTTACGTCCAATTGATATTTTCCAATCTTCTTGGGAAGCCGATGCAACTACGACAAAAATGGTAGTCATGCATGAAGTAGGTGCAAAAGTTTCCTCACAGTCAATGCCATACTATTGCACAAACCCTTTGACAACCAATCTAGCTTTGTAGTGATTAATTCTACCTTCAACATTTCTCTTCGTCTTGTAAAGCCACTTTGTACCTATGGCATTTTTTCCTTTTGGCAATTCACATAACTCCTAAGTACCATTCCTATGTATGGAATCCATTTTCGATTGCATAGAACTCATCCATTGTGGATTGTCACATGCATCTTCAAAAGTAAGTGGTTCTTCAATACATTTTGTTGCAATAAGAGAATAATCCACAAACTTAATTGATGCATGGTGAGAGTTTGATCTTGTTCTACCAAGTAAAGGTGCACTCAATCTGTTGTCCTAAAAAGTTTGTTTCAACCACTTTAGCATAGATTGTGCACTCTTGATAGACGTGAGTTCATTATGTAATACATCTTCAACATGTATATCATGCATGGGCTGAATTTCATGCTCATTTTTTAGCTATACTGTGACGCAAATGTTCGACCATATGTGGCTAGAAATTTCCAACAGTTTTGATTATTTTTTACTAGAAAATTTTAGCAATGTTTGGCTGGAAATTCTTTGCATTTTCAGCTCTATTTTCTTGGATTTTTTCATCCCTTTGAGCCTCAATTGGGTGGTCTACATGTCCATAGTCAACCGCACCACTTTGGAACAAAGGCGTGAGTGTATTGAACACATCTTCTAAGCTAATTGTTGGCTATTTTTTGCATTCAAGTAGAGGGAAAACTAAATTCAGCAAATACTACATCTCAACTCATAATAATTGTGTTCCTCAATGGATGGTACAAACGATATCCCTTACTTCCAGCACAATAACCAACAAATATACATTTCTTTGCCTTGTCATCAAGTTTGTGAGGTTGTTGTGATGGTACAAGAGCATATGCCAAACAAGCAAACATGCGCTTATGACTAACCATAGGCTTATGTCCATTCCAAGCCTCATAACGAGTGATGATTCTCAATGATTTTGTAGGGCAGTGATTCAACACATAGTTTTCACACATGACTGCTTCCATCCAAAACTTATCAGGAAGGTGCTTTCCTTTAATCATACATCATGTCATTTTAAAGAGAGTTCTACTTTTATGCTCGACAACACATTTTGCTGAGGTGTATATGGCACCATACATTGGTGTGAAATTCCTCTTCCACGAAGAAAAGCATTAAACTCAGGTGACATGTATTTAGCACCACGATTTGTGCATAGAATCAAAAGCTTGTTTGAAGAAAAAATTTCAGCCATAGCTATAAATGCTTTGAAGCAAGAAAATACCTCATTCTTTGCATTCATAGGATACACCCATGTATGGTGAGTAGCGTCATCAATGAAGGTAACAAAATATACATGCTTCCCAAAAGATGGAATCTTGACGGGACCACATACATCACTATGAACAAGATGCAATTTTCTTGTAGTGTGTGCATGACTATCTTTTGGAAAAGAAGCATGGTGCATTTTTCCAAGAATGCAACCTTTACATGCATGCTCTTCAATGGATTCAAGTGTTAGCAAACCAATAACTATGTCCTTCTTTTGCAAGTAAATCAAACTATTGAAGTTCAAGTGACCAAAACGAGCATGCCAAAGCTCCATAACAACCATGGAAGTAGTATGAGCAACCAAGGCATTTGAGGCACCCTCTTGTATGTATCCATGCGATACCAACCATTACATAATGTACCAGACATCACAATAAGATCACCATTGCTGAACTCATGAACCACACACTTATCATCAACAAAGTGTACATGAAGTCCAACTTTGCCAATCAACAGAATTGAAATTAAGTTCTTCTTGATACCAGGTACATACAATGCATTTTTTAAGAGAATCACACCTCCATTTGCAGCCATAAGCTCAATTTCTCCTACTCCAATGATAGGATAAGAGGCATTGTTTGCACACACCACATGTCCTCCTTTGGGTACATCTTTCAAAGATTCAAAAACCTTTTGCATGAAGTTATGTGCTTTGAAGCATTACTATCAAAGAACCAATCCGAATCAGCCTCACTCACAACCATACATTTAAAATGCAAGGATGCATCATAATGACATGTAAAAACACATACATGCCCAAAACTCTTGTGCCGTGTTAGCTTCATCATTCTTTGCATTTGCTAGTTTTTCAACAATAGACATGCCGTATTTCTTCTTCTTTTCATTGCGCTTAGCAAGCTTTCTACACTCGTCAATAGTATGACAAGCCTTTCATCAATATTTGCATCTCTTCTTCTTTTGTAAATCAACATCATTATAGGAATGAGTGGAAGAGGAAGGTTGAGGCTTTGGTTTTGATGAACCCAAAGCTTAACCATACTTGATTTTCCCCTTTTCTGAGATAGCAAGTGCTTGCGTTCCCTCAATCAAACCACTCTTATTCACTCTAGATTGATCTTCTTGCAAAAGAAGAGACACAACCTCATCAAATGCATACATATTAGGATTCCCCTTTGCAACCAAACAGAGTGTGGTGGCAAAACTTTGAAAAGATTCTGGTAAGCCTTTCAACAATGTAGAGATGAGTGATGCATCTAGAATAATCTCATCTATGTTTGCCAATTGCTCTTTCAAGTCCTTAATGCGTGTCACATACACATCCATAGAATCATTTTCACACATACATACATCCTCAAGGTGCTTCCTCAAGTACGCAACATGCACTTCATTACAAACGACATACAAAGAAGCAAGAGTGTCCCATGCCTATCTTGATGTAGAACATGACCGAATGTGTAGAACTATATGATGCTTCATAGAAAGTGCAATCAATGCATGAGCTTGAGAATCTTTTCCATTTGAATTTATTGAATACCTCTGACTTATCTTTGATCACATAGATAGTGATACATCTGGTAGCATCATCAACATAAATCACATAATACCTTGAACCATTGAAATCCTTTGATGGTCCCCACACATCTGTGTGTACCAACTCAAGCTTCTCTGAATACATAAAACCATGCTTGGAATAAGATTTTTTATGAGCCTTACCAAATTGACATGCCTCACATCTGTATGTCATATGTTGACCTACAACATTAGGCAATCCAAGCACTGAACCATTGTTAACCATATCTTTAATAACTCTTTCATTGAAATGTCCAAGCCTTTTGTGCGAAAGATCTAACTCAGAGATCTTATGTCCTCCATAAGTGAACAAGGCATGACCAACATAACCTTGAATCTTCAATGTGAAGAGTCTTCCTTCTTTCTTCCCTGAAACAATTTGTTTATACCCATTGCTAGGGTCTTCCACAAAAACTCCTTCATTAGTGAACCTAACTTCATAACCTTTTTCAACAATTTGTCCTACACTTATCAGAATTTTTGGAATTGTAGGAACATACAAGACTTTACTCAAGAGAGTACTTCCATCCTTGGCCTTTACTGATCCAGTCGACTTCACATTGTGCTTTGTATTGTCACCTGTTTGAACTACATGATTAATTTCCTTATTCTCCAAATCAGTCATCAAAGCTATGTTGCTACTCAGGTGATTGCTACACCCTGAGTCAATATAGAAGACTCTTTGGTCTTCATTTTGCCTTTCACAAGTTGCATTCATAATCAATGTTGAATCCTCCTTCTGATCTGAAGCATAATTGTAGTAGGTATTGTTGTATTGTTGGCTTTGGAATCCTCTACCTGCATTTCTTCCAAAATAGCCTCTACTACCTCTACCTCTGAAATTACCTCTTTGATTTCTGCCACCTCTTCCTCTTGAGTTAAAGTTCTGATTATATCCACCATTATTATGAGTATTATGGCAACAATCATGAGCTAAGTGATTTGTCTTACCACAAATCTAGAAAGCTTGGACTCCATCTTTATTACTTCTGCCTCTTCCTCTACCTTTTCCACCTCCTCTTCCTCTTAGGAAGTTAGCTTGGCTAGTTGTACCTTCATCTTCATTTGCTTGTTGCTTACCTTTGCTATTCTTCTTCTTATCCTTCGAATACATTGCTTGACCTGCACTTTTATCGCTTTCACCTTTGACATCCTGCTCAAAAGTTAGCATGTGTCCTAGCAACTGATTTAAATCAGAAGTAAAATGGTCTACTTATAATTCAGTAGACAAAATGAATGGTTTCCATTTGTCATCACCTCTCAACCTTGCGAGGATTTGCCTTACCAATTTATCCTCCTCAATATCTTCATCAACTACTCCTAATGCATCTGCAATGTCCTTCATCCTTGTTACATAATCTGAAATGGATTGAGAGGCCTTCTTTTTGAATGAAGTAAACTCTGCCCACAAGGATGCCTTCCTTGACTTTGTGGTGTTTTGGAAATGCTCCTCCAAAGCATTCCATATATCACTTGCACTTTCAAGACCTCTAATGTGAGGTAGCAAGTAGTCATTAACTCCCATATAGATAATGCTCCTAGCTTGAGCATCCCTCTTCATCCAAGTCTTCAAATTTGACAATTCATCCTTAGTTGGAACACTAGGATCTCTAAACTGAGGCTTTTCTTCTTCGCCTGTGATGTAACCTATCAAGTCTTTGCTCATAAGATGAGCTTCCATCCTCATTGACCATGCTGGATAGTTCTCTCTATCGAGTTTCTCTATTTGAAGAGAATCTCCCATCCTTTCTTCACTTGTGTATTAAATCCTTCAAGCTTTATGAGAAATAAGGCTACCTTTGCTTTGAATGAAGTTCCTTTTGTCTTCCTTGATATCTTTTGTCCTCCTTCTCAAGCTTTGCTTTCAAGCTTTCACCTTTTGTATCTTCAAATGTTGAATTCTTTATAGCTGCAGCAGTCGAGGGTCCTCCTTTCTTCAATTTTGATGCTTCTTGCTCTGATACCACTGATGGAGTCTCCAAAAAAACAAGTTATCCTTGAAGTTAGAGCACCTCTATATCAAGAATACTTAAAACCTTCACCAATTTGGATGATCAATACTCAATTTTCAAAATCTTGAACAAGTTGTGAAGAAGGTAACTACACAGAAAGTCTATTGCACATAACTCACTCATTGACTTATCAAATGTGTAAATTTTTTATGAAACTTTGCACACCGGGTCGTCTATAGTTTGTGCACCTCCTCCAAGTCAAATCATTCCAAAAGACGCAGTGAATCTTGAGAAAGGATCTTAACAAGTCACCTATGTCTAAAACTGTAGTTATTTATAGTCGACTTTGACACCTGCAACTTCTAAAGCTTGCTTCTCTCAAACTAGAACCCGTTTATGCAAATGCTTTTAACCATAGATGGCTTACCTTCCAACTTAGATTTTGACTCCTCATTTGTGCAAAACTTTACACTGTGCATTGAGAACTAACCATTTCTTTGACCATCGGGATTGCACCTGTTTCAGAAGATACTCAACACTTCTTCACATATGAATGTTCCTACTCATAATTCTCAAAGCCTCTTTACAATAAGGCTCTCAAACTTTAACCATAGATTCATTAAATATGGAATTAGACAACTACAAAAGGATTCATGAAATGATCAAGCAGAGAAGGAGAACACACAATAAGTTTGGGCATAACATTTTTCTCATTTCTGGAAAACTTTACATCTAAGTGATGAGAGAGATCTTACTCATTCTAAAGTGTCTAATGACTCATAAAACTTCTAATTTCTCTTTTCACATGCTCTCTCATATTCGCCCGACATTTTTCCTTGTATATATAGGCAAATAAGTACAAGTTCATCACCATACCAAAGTATAAGTGAACTAACTCTAAATAAATGCACATATGTGTACATATCTTCATTCTTTGAGTATGTACTTTCTTCATGCTTCATATCTTGATCTTTTCTTCAGTACTTGACTTCAAACTTTCATTAAAACTTCAATTGTTGATTGTCTTGCACCAACAGCAGACACCTTCTTTTGGAAACTATCTTTACTTCGTGACTTTCATCGATGATTTTTCCAGGCATGAATGGGTATATCCACTCAAAGCAAAGTCCGAAGTATGTATGTGCTTCAAACAGTTTCTAGTATTGGCTGAAAATCTATCAGCATGTAAAATGGGCATCCTCCGTTCTGATCGAGGGGGGGAATATATGTCTTTTAACTTTAATGCATTTCTGGCTAAACATGGGATTAAACACCAATGTACAATGTCCTATACACCTCAATAGAATGGAGTTGTTGAATGGAAGAACAGGTCACTCATGGAGATCGCGAGGCTGTATGGTCAAGAGTCAGGCTAATTTACCACATAGTTTCTGACTTGCGGTTGTCATGTGTGCAGCATATGTACTTAACAGGTGTCCCACTAAAGCACTGCACTCTATCACTCCATATGAGGCTTGGCATGATCCCAAGCCATCTGTTGCTCATCTACCTGTTTTTGGTTGTTTGGCATATGCATTAGTGTCTAAACAACATCGCAGAAAATTGGATGATAAAGTAGTAAAATGTATTTTTGTTGGGTACACTTCTGAAAGTAAAGGCTATCGTCCTGTATCATCCGCAGACTAAACACATTTCGGTTAGCTGTGATGTTTTCTTTGTGGAAGATGATATTCATCCATTGCTTTCATGTACTAAGGAGACATCTGTTAGCTCCAAAGACATGTATGATACTTTGCTGCCTCTTTTTACAGGTGGATAGTCTAGTGTTGGTCCTAATGAGGCAACTTCCCAACCTTTGCAGGTTTCATGTGATGATGCAGATCATCCCATTTTTTATGCAAATTTACATGATGCACTTGTTGATGAGAGAGCTGACATTGAGGAGACATAATGTATGCCAAAATGGCTGGTGAAAACTTTGCGTGATAGCAAATTAGATGCACTGCTATCATATCGTACTTGTTCATGCTCTCATAGTGCCTCTTTTGCATTGGATTGCTATTCTATGGCTGCATCTAGTCCATGTGGTGAGAATGAGCCTGTTTCATTTGACAAAGCACAAAATTCAGAAAATTGGATGGCTGCTATACAATCTGAATATGATGTTATAATGAAGAATGTGACTTGCCTCCTAGCAAGAAGGCCGGTACTAAGTGGGTATAGAAGCTGAAGCGTAAGCTTGATGGTACAATTGATAGGTATAAGGCTAGGCTTGTTGCAAAGGGTTATGCGTAGGAAAAAGGCATTGATTTTGATGAAACCTTTGCTCCTACTTGCCGTATGACTACTCTTCATAGCATTTGTGCACTTGCAGCTCATCATGGTTGGAATGTACATCAGTTGGACATTAAAACAACATTTTTGAATGGTGACTTGCATGATAAAGTGTATGTTTTTCAGCCTCGTGGCTTTGTGCAGAAAGGGCATGAAAACTAGATGTGCAGGTTAAAGAAGGCTTTATATGGTTTAAAGCAAGCACCATGTGCTTGGTATGAGAAGATACATGCCTATCTGATTGCACATGGTTTTGAGAAAAATCCAAATGAAAGCACATTATATGTTACGCATGCTAATGATTTACTTCTTATCATTGTGGTTTATGTTGATGACATGCTGCTCACTGGTCCTCATGACAGGCATATTGCTGATTTTAAGGGTGATTTATATGCCTCATTTGAGATGTCTGATTTGGGGCATTCACATCACTATTTGGGCATTCAGTCTATGCACGTTGATGGTGGAATGGCTTTGTGTCAAACAAAATATATTGACACATTATTGCAGCGTTTTGGCCTTGAAGACTATAAACCTATTGCCACTCCTATGGAAATAGGTTTACGACTGAGTCTTCATGATGCTGGAGATGCATTTGATGTTGTTTTCTATCAGCAGGCAGTTGGATGCTTGATTTACTTATGCTTTACTCGACCAAATATTCAGTTTATTGTCTCATAGATGAGTAGGTTTATGCATTTCCCAGAAGGCAAGCATTGGCAGAAAGTTAAGCGCATCTTTCACTACTTGAGTGGTACTCGACTACTAGGGTTGTTTTATCCCAAGGGGGGATTACTACCGCTAGATTTGCATGCTTTTTTTTTACTTTGATTGGGTTGGCTGCTATGACAGTCGTCAGCTTTTGCTTCATGCTTGGTAGCTCATGTATATCTTGGTTGAGCAAGAAGGAGACAACTGTGGCCACTTCCAGTTCTAAGGTTGAGTATAGGGCAACTTTCACAGCTAATGTTGAGTGTGTATGGCTCAGACACCTTATGGCTGATTTGGGTGTTCGTCAGTCTTCTGCCACCAGCATCTTCACTGACAGGCACAGCGCAATCGGTAGTTGCAAGGAACCATGTGTTCCATGCTCGCACTAAGCACATTGAGCTGCATTATCATTATGTCAAGGAGAGGTTCTCTCATGGGGAGATCAGCTTGGCATATGTGCCCACGTAGGAGAACATTGCAGACCTTTTCACAAAGGCTCTCCCTAGGGAGAAGTTTGAAGCTTTTCGCAATTCTTTGGGCTTAGTTCCTTTTGTGGAGTGATTTCCACATAGCTTGCACTTCCTTATACATGAGTGCCAACTACTTGTTCACCACATCACTCCCAAGGGGGATTTGTTGATATATTTAGGTAGTGATGTGTGTCAACACTGTAGGACTCCCGGGGCACTTTTTTCCATCTTTAGGAGGTTTTTTTCCCTCAAGTTGTATATATGCCTTTTGCCCTAATGGGCTACTTATCTTTGTATATTCTAGTGGTAATACATTCAGTATTGTGTATTGTGCTTCAAGCTTCTTCTTCTTCCTTGTGTTGTTCACATGCTTCCGCAGACGTCTAACTCCAACACATGCTAGTAGAGAACTTAATAGCACATACCATAATTATATGACTACCAAACGAGAGGGATTCGAGATTATATATGTTGTCAAGAAGTTTAGGAAATTTTTCAATCATCAAGCCCTTCTCTATCTAGTGAATATGTCATTCAACACTGGAAGACTAGTGTGTTGGTTTCTCTAATCAATGGAATTTGATTTTGAAGTTGTGCTCAAGAAAGGTAATACTCATGTGTGTGTACCACCTTTCTAGATTAACAAATGACAAACCACCGAATGAAATTTCTTATGATTTCCTAGATTCTTATTTGTTCAATCTAGAAGTGGTACCAAAATGGACTAAACCATATGTGCCAATGTTGACTTATGGTCCACTAGACCACTATCTTTCCAATGATATTCATGGTAGCATATCAAGAGAGGTTAACAAATTTCCTTATCTTATTGTGTAGATTATGATGACAAATGGAATGTTGAGCAAGCCCAGATCATGAATTTGGAACAAAATTTTCCCCAAATAAAGAGCTTGCAAAAATTGGTAATTAGGCATGTATTGGCCACACATGGCCAAAGATATTTATTTGATCGAATAATGGAGAAATACCAAATATGTTTGTTTTATTTGTGGATTTCCAAATAAATGAGGAAAAGAAATCGGACACTATGCACTTTCGATCAAAAGCGCTTTTGATCAAAATGTTTTTCGATCAAAAGTGTTTCAACCGAAAATGTATTTCTAAGCAAAAAAATATAAAAAGAATCCCCCCTAGGAGTGATGTGGTGAACAAGGAGCTGACACTCATGTGTAAGGAAGTTCCAAGCTATGTGGAATCACTCCATAAAAAGAAGTAAGCCCAAATCTTTGTGGAAAGCTTCAAACTTCTCCCTAGGCAGAGCCTTTGTGAAAAGGTTTGCAATGTTCTCCTACAGTGGGTACATATGCCAAGCTGATCTCTCCATTAGAGAACCTCTCCCTGACATAATGATAATGCACCTCAATGTACTTAGTGCAAGCATGGAACACAGGGTTCCTCGCAACTACCAATGTGCTCTGACTATCAGTAAAGATGTGGTGGCAGAACTTTGACCAACACCCAAATCAGCCATAAGGCGTTTGAGCCACACACACTCAACTAGTCGCTTGTGAGAGTTTCCCTATACTCAGCCTCACAACTAGAAGTGGCCATAGTAGGCTACTTCTTGTGCAACCAAGATATACATGAGCTACCAAGCATGAAGCAAAAACCACTAATGGACACACGAGTGTCATAGAAATCAGCCCAGTCAAAATAAGAAAAAGCATGTAAATCTAGCGGTAGTGATCCCCCCTTGGGATAAAACAATCCAAGGAGTCAGGTATGAGTCAAGTAGAAAAAGATGCACTTAACCACCTGCCAATGCTTGACACCTAGACAACAAACTCAATATCTAGTTGAGTAATGCATAAGTAAATCGAGCATCCAAAAGCCTTCTAATAGAGAACAACATCAAATGCATCTCCAGCATCGTGAAGACTCAATCATAAACTTCTCTCCATAGGAATGGTAATAGGTTTGTAGTCTTCAAGGCCAAAATGTTGCAATAATGTGTCAATATATTTTATTTGATACAAAGCTCTTCTACCATCAACTTGCATAAACTGAATGCCCAAATAATGATGCAAATGCCCCAAATCAGACATCTCAAATGAGGCATGTAGATCACCCTTAAAATTAAGAAATATTCTTCTCATGAGGACCAATGAGCAACATGTCATCAACATACACAACAATGATCAAAAGCACGCCATTAGCATGCTTAACATAAAAGGTGCTCTCAATTGGACTGTTCTCAAAACCATGTGTAATCAGGTAGGCATATATCTTTCCATACCAAGCACGTGGTGCTTGTTTCAAACCATATAATGCCTTTTTCAACCTACAACTTGGTTTTCATGTTTTTTCTCCACAAAGCCATGGGGCTGAAAAACATACACTTCTTCATGAAAGTCACCATTCAGAAACACAATTTTAATGTCCAACTGATGCACATTCTAACCATGATGAGTGGCAAGTACATAGATGCTATGAACAATAGTCATTCGACAAGTAGGAGCAAAGGTCTCATAAAAATCAAGGCCTCTTTCTTATGCATAACCCTTTGCAACAAGCCTAGCCTTATACATGTCAACTGTTCGATCAAGTTTATGCTTCAGCTTGTATACCCACTTAGTGCTAATGGCCTTCTTGCCAAGAGGCAAGTCACATAAAGACCAGGTACCATTCTCCATTATAGCATCATATTTAGTTGCATAGCATCCATCCAATTTTTTAAATTTTGTGCTTCATCAAATGAAACAGGCTCATTCTCATCACGAAGACTAGATGCAGCCATAGCATAGAAATCTGATGCAAAAGAGGCACTATGAGAACCAAAATAAGTACGGTATGGCATAGGTGCATCTAATTTGCTATCATGCAAAGTCTGCACCAGTCATTTTGGCATAGATTTTGCCTCCTCAATATTAGCTCTCTCATCAACAAGTGCATCATGTAAATCTCCATGAGAAGTGGAATGATCCACATCATCACATGAAACATGTAAAGTCTAAGATGTTGCCTCATTAGGACTAGCACTAGACTTGTCCACCTATAAAAAGAGGCAACAAAGTGTCATACATGTCTTTGGAGCTAATTGATGTCCCCTTAGTACATGAAAGTAATGGTTGAATAGCATCTTCCACAAAAACAACATCACGGCTAACCAAAATGCATTTAGTCTGTGGATGATACAGATGATAGCCGTTGCTTTCAAAATTGTACCCAATGAAAATACATTTCATTGCTTTATCATTCAATTTCCTATGATGTTCTACAGGCAGTAATGCATATGCCAAACAAACAAAAACATGTAGGCGAACAATAGATGGCTTACAACCATGCCAAGCCTCATTTGGAGTGATAGACTACAATGCTTTAATGGGATATCTATTAAGTACATATGCTGCACACATAATAGCCTCAAGCCAAAAACTTAGCAGACTCTATTTTTGATGTAGAGGCCTCTACAACAACCATTCCAACCTCTTTTTTCTTTGCCTCTTTTGTAATCACTTTTGGATAATTCTTTATGACAGGATCATTTTCTTTACAATACTTGCAAAAAAAATCTGCTTTTCTGTTTTCTTGTCATCTTTGTCATCCTTCTTTGATTGTGCAAACTTAGCAAATTTCTGCTTACTAGTAGAAGAGCTCCATTTACCTTTGCTCTTTTGACTAGCCAAGAAAGCTTGATATGCAATACACATAATGGACATATTCTGCCTAGACTGATCTTCATGCAATAGAACAGAGACTAACTCCTCAAATGATAAGGCATTTGGATTTCCTTTCATCATCAAATGAAAAGTAGAAGCAAAAATCTGATATGAATCTGGAAGACCATTCAGAATAGCCTACACAAGTGAACTCTTAGGCAAGACTTCATCAACAAAATTTAAATGTTGCTTCAAACCTTTGATCTTTGTTAAAAAATTGCCCATAGAATCACCTTCATTCATATGCTCACTCTCCAATTGTTTTCACAGGTAGGCAACACAAGCGTCATTCCTAGCCTGATACAATGTGGTAAGTGCATCCCAAGCATCCTTAGCTATTCTACAAGAGTGAATGTGAGGAATAATGTCACGTTTGATAGACAAGGCTATCAATGCATGTGCCTGAGCATCTCTGCCATCGCAACAAACTTTCTCTACAGTTGGTGCAACAAGAACCGTAGCACAAATAGGAATCTGTAGAATATCATCTTTGATGCCATTTGCATCACATTCAGTACCTATATTTTCAGGTGTAATAGGATAATACTTTTGTGACCAATACATGACGCATCATATAGGCTCACAATGGGTAATTCGTACCATCCAAATTATCCTCAATAGCCAACATACAAAATACATCACTACTTTCAACCATGACCACTGACTAAAAAACCCTGATGCAGAAAAATGATTGTATCTAAAAAAGTTGAATAGAACTACTCTAACGAGTTTTGTTAAACCTGTAGTAGACTTTGAGATGCTTATACTGGCAAACTAAAACCTATCTATGTCTTTGGCACAAAAAGATGAAATAGCCAACACAAGCACTGGGATAGTGCATTTGGAGGTCAAAACAAGCTCAGATCGCGATTTTGGCACCACATAACAAAGATGTTTTGATCTTCTAATCACCCTGAGTATGCTCACCAAATCTCCTATGATTCTGAGATTGTGATCAAAGGGGTGTCGACAACACCCTAGATGAAGTGACGACTTGCTCTAATACCAATTGTTGGAGTTAGATGTCTACAAAAGCATATGAACAACACAAGGAAGAAGAAGCTTGAAGCACAATACACAATACACAATACTAAATGTATTACCACTAGAATGTACAAAGATAAGTGACCTATTAGGGCAATAGGCATATACACAAGCCAGGGGAAAAAGCCTCCTAAAGAGGGAAAAAAGTGCCCGGGTGGTCCTAGTATGTTCACACACATCACTACCTAAATATATCAACAATGACAAGGTTAAGGAATATAAATCAAATGATTCGCTTGATTGGGATGTGCAGGAACACGTGTGACAAGAAGTATAGCTGATAACATGACCTCCACATAGCCATGAGTATCAAAGCTTGTGTAGAAAGATCAACATGGAATGCAAGCTCCACACAAGTTAAAATATGGACCAGGGTTGATTTATCCAAGAACTTTTGATGCATTATATGATATATTGATGGACGCACCACTTTCTTTAAAGGTAGGATAATTATTAGCTTTAGCTATAGGATAGGGTAGACAATTACTGCAAAGACAGGAAGTCAAGGTATTGAATTACCACATGTAGCAGCAACATAGATTTGTAAACAGTTATTGGTAAATGTTGACCATTAGGTGCTTATAATAGTAGTTATAATCAAGAATTTGGAGCTTCACGATGTGTTCCTCGATGGGGTTTAGTGGTGAATACACTCGCAAAATCATTGCATCTCAAGTTGAAGCTTATATAGTGGGCCTCTACTCCTTTTCAAGTGTAAATGGTGGACCAATGTAGAGTACAACCCCTAAAGATTTTATGAAATCAATTGATGAATACTACATGTTTATGCTTTTATGTGAACTTTATGATATTTCGGTTTCAAGAAGTTGCATGTTCATACCATTTGATATTGGGATGTCATTGGTTGGGACCAACTAGAGTAAAGTAGTTATGGTATTCGAATGTCATTATATTACACAAAGGTAAGCAAAAGATTAGGCTTCAAAATGGAGTAGAAGATGATGCCTACAATGGCACAACCATTATATGCTAAAGACATTGATATGAGGGATGCAATAGTGGATGATGAAGAGGAAGAGTCTTTAAAGCACGATCCTATGGTTGTTCCTATTTTTGAACTTGATGTTTTGAAAGTGGAAGAATAAGTGGCCTCAAGGATTCACAGTGTTGAACTTGAGCAAGATCATGAAAAGCATTCAAAAAGCAAGAAGGAATATTAGTGCCAAAATCAAGTACCTGGCTAGTCACCCAAGCAAAAAAAGTTTTTTGAAGAGCTCTCGAGTCAAAGTGAGAGGTTCAAAGAAGATTGGTTGACCTTAATTTAGGTATTAGACAAGTACCACATGTGGTGAAGATCTCTACAAAATTGGATGAAGGGTTTAAGGAGAATTTGAAGCAATTGTTGCAAAAAAATATTGATGCCTTTGCATGGTCTTATCTAGACATTCAGGGGTAGATATAGCACTATGTCAACATGTGATTAGATACAGTTGTGATTAGGCAAAGGTACATAATGAACCTCTTCTATGCACAAAGGGTCAAAGAAGAAGTTGATAAGTTTTCGAAAGGAGGATTTATTTATCCAATCAAGAAAGTCGAGCATGTATTGCCTATAGTAGTGGTACCAAAGAAGAAGGGGAAGAATCATGTATGTGTGAATTATTGCAAATTGAATGCTTCCATAATTCCATATCCATTTCCTTTACCTTTTTCAAACACAATGTTGGATGCAGTAACACGTGCAAAATTGTAGAGCTTTTTGGATGGATTTAGTTAACATAATCAAATAAAGATGGCGCTATAGGATGAGGATAAGACAAGGTTTGTAACCATGGGTATTTTTCTCTAATGTAATGACTTTTGTTTTGAAAAGTTCTCCATCAACATTTCAATAGTGGATAATGTAGGTATCTCAACCTTATTTGAATACGTTTATGAAGGTTTTTTTGAGATGCTGTTAGTGTTGCAAGAAGGTGAGGTATTTACAGCGGTAGGAATTGTGTTTTTAGAAAGGCAAGGAAATTAACTTATACTTGAATATGATAGTGTGATTTTGCAATGAAAAGGGGTATCTTAGCGGTAGGAATTGTGTTTTTAGAAAGGCAAGGAAATTAACTTATACTTGAATATGATAGTGTGATTTTGCAATGAAAAGGGGTATCTTTTTGGGGCATATCATTAGTAAAGAGGGTATAGCCATTGATCCTTGAAAAGTGAAGTATATTGTTGTCACTCTAGTACAATGGTGAGTACCAATGTGAGGAGATCCACCTCATAAATGTCAATCCATGGAGATGTGAGGACTGGTATGATGACCATGAGCAATTGAAGGCACAAGTGCACAAGTGAGAAGCACACTAGTGTGCCTGTACACACACACACACATGCCCACACAAGGCAAGAACAAAGAGAGGAACAATGGAGTTCTTTTAATTACAAAGGATCTCTTTTACATAAGCTTCAATATCTCACAAGATAACCTCAAAAATGATCTCTCTAGCTTGTTTTATAGTTTTTAACTAGCTTTCGCTCTGTCCAGAACTAGTGTCCAACCTAGTTAAAAATTAGGTTCCTGGGCTTATTTAAGGGCTCAAACGAAATCTAAAAATTATGAACATTGATATGTAGGTACTTCTAATACTCCTCAAGCTCAAGCACTCCTTGATTTGAACAAAATGGAGTCTAATCTATCAATAATAGTATTTACAATGTTGTTGTAGTGATAAAAATCACTTTTGGTTGAAAATAGTTTATGAAAAAAATGATTAAACCTTTTCTTTGTTGGATCTACATAATGGCTCTATCTCCTTACTTCTTCTTACTCCTTGCTTTGACCTTCTTGTCTGTTGACACTTCTAACACTCCCCCCTCTCTAGCATCTGTCACCCTTGATAGACCTCTATTTTGGAGGGTGATCGATGTAATATTGGAGGACATCAGTAGTCAACTGATGTTCACTGAGTCTTAATCCTTTTTCTAGATCAAATTGCAATGCATCCCAATTGATGGAACTATGGATATTTGGATGTGGCACCATGTAATACTCTCAATACATGGCCTATTCACATGCAAATAAGTGAAGCAAGTGAGTTGGTTTAGGTGTGAATATCTCAAAGTGATACTCCCAAAACCCTATCGTGAACATATCTTTGAATGTTTGTTTGTAATAGACTCAACGGTATTTAATGCAGGTGTGCCAATCATAGGCCACTCTAATACTTGGGGTTGTGCTCATGTCATACACTAGATCATAATTTCTATTGCTAAAGCAGTGAGAGAGCGACTTGTGGTGCTTGTGTATTGCGAAAATTGTTGAAGAAATTTTGCATCATATCCAAAATCTTCAACATCATCTGTGCCACTACATCTAGCATTGGCTTTAACTAAGGGATGTAGTGGCATATAGTGGCCATCATATAAGCTATGGAAGGTGGTCCTTGCAGTGGTGCGATGTGATTTTGCACCTCTGTGCAATCTTCATGGGTGTTCCCAATGTCTTCCACTTGCTTTAACCATGGGAGCAAGGAGCTTTAAAGATATCTTGGCCTTCTGTGGTGATTTGTTCACTAGGAATGGGCTATGGTTTGTAATCATCTTCAAACATTTCACTGGAATGGAGACTATTTCTTCTTCCGTCGGAGCCTCGTGTGGGGATGTTTGCAGCTTTGTAACTTGTTTTTGTAGCTCTCTTAGCATTTAGGACCTCTAATAATTTTTCATGTGCCTTTAGTAGGTTGGCATAATCTTCTAGTATAGTTTTGATGTTCTCAAGGGGAACAACTTGAACTTAGAACGACTTATAGGTGCCCCTAGTGTGCTCTCGATGTCCCCTACTAAATTTTCCTGATTTTGTAGCTGCAGACATCCATTCTCCTCTTGAGCCACCACAAGGTGTCTTTGGAGGAGTGCAATGCTGCACTGGATTTTTGAATTGCATTCCATTTGAGTGTAGAGTTGTTCTTTGAGAACATGCATAACCTTTGTGTATACTTCTTGAAGCTTGTTCTCTAGTATGCCATGTGCTTCCTATAATGCATGAAAGTGATCTTGTAAACTTTTGTTGTCCGCTTCGAGTATTGCTATTTGTTGTTATAACTCCTCATAATGATTTTGTAGTGTGTTGTTTCTTGTTTCAAGAAAGTACTACTCTGTTCGGAGGAGCTTCATACATTGAATCATAGCATTGAATGCATTATCTAGAGTTCCCCTTCTTTGTGTGGAGGTTCCAGGGCCTTCTATGTCGAAAAATAACTCAGCATTTAATAGTTGAGTGGTTTACAAAAAAGATTCAAAATCAAAGGTGCTCATCCCTTCGATGTCTCCAGCAGTACCAAATTCAAACTCTAAAGGTACAGGGGAAGCTGAGGGAGTAGCTTCTGATGTGTCTCTAGACTTAGATCAAGGAATTTGAATCATAGAGGAAGGCATGTTGCCTTTTACCCTTGGTGAGACCTCTAGGGTCGTGACCACTTCTCTTGGCTGGACACATGGGATCGTACCTCTTATTTTGATAAACATTTATAAATGATGCACATTATGGCACAACATCCATTCACTACTCACTCTGTAGACCATCTTTTATTAGCTTCATACAACTACTGTATAGTCCATACTAGAAGCTTAATGCTCAGTGAGCATGTCTTTGCCAGATTAAAACTGAACGAGTTTCTTTTATTTGGCTGAGTGAATCTTGTCTTGGAACCGCAAAGTGTTGCATGCATAGTTGAAAAGGGATGAAACATTAGGTGTAACTGCCGCAATATCCTTTAACTTAAACAACTTCCTATTCTTCATGTTGTCAAGTATCAAAGAATCTTTCTCTGAGGGTACATGCGCGTTGTGCATGTAAGTGCATCTCTTACCAATTCCAAGGTGAGTTCAAACTCTTTCAATTCATTGTTGTGTGATAAAGATGGAATGATAAAGGTTCTAGGTTGGACTCTTATGTCACTCACCTTTAATGTAGATTCCAAATAGTAGTAGCGTAGAAACTTAGGCTTGGGTAAGGGGGCCTTGAAGTAGTCAGCCAACACTGCACATTGCCTGATTGTTTCTAGTTTGGGTGTGTTCTGGTGAGTCTCAAACTCTCTTGAGAAAAACTGAAATCTCCCCACACATTGCCATACTTGCACTTGGACTCCCATATGTATTTGCTTCTCCTAAAGGCCCTGGCATGCCATTTAACCAATGAGAGTTTGCACTAACTTTTGTTGGCAACTCAATCGTTGTCCTTCAATTGGTAAATTTTCCATGTCAACTACACATTGATTTGTCCCTGCCTATGAACTAGTGCCCATTGCGTCAGCCATGATGCTAGTAGTACTATTTTTCTCTGAATCTCCTAGTAAGGGAGATCATATTAGCATTGCAATCAAAAGATGATGATTTTTTCTCTTCTTTATAATACCAACATGATACATGAAGTGGTTAGGGAGTTAATGAGTGAGGTGTTCCTTGCGTCTATGAGTGTTAGTTAGTAGGTTAGTGATTTTTTTCCTAGATGCATACTCTAGATGTGCACTTTACTCGGAATGCATCTACTCTAGTGCAAATTGATTTACAAAATTGGATAAGGGGGTTTGATACAAGGTTTAATTCTCCAAACTTCTAGTGTGGGATTATAGAGTGTCTCAGATTTGGGACTGTTTGGGTACCCATTCCCAGATAATCCTAGGTGTGATCAGAGACGTGGAAGTGTTGAGTGCAGATGTTTTCCATAAGATTTGTGCCATGAGTTTTTGTGAGTGGCATTTCAAGATTGTGAACTTATGTGAAGCTACGTAAGCATGTAAACAGGTCTTGGGCACCCGGATTTGTCCAGCCTTAGTTGATTCCTAAGACACTCCTTCATTGTAGTCTTTGACTGAGTAGCTTGTTTGGTGCATCGATGAGGTTTTGTCTTCGGAGCAGAGGTTTGTTCACCCTTGCATATCCAAATCTATTTCACTTTATGAGGTACTTTGTTTTGCATTGGTCGTTGAGCATGCATCTTGGTTATTTGTTTTATCTCCTTCTTGGGTTGGTGCCTTGCTTGCTTCTCTGGGACCATCTTTGGAAAAGAATGGAGTTCCATATTGGCTTTTGTGACTCATTCATGAGCGGCCTTGTTCTGCACCATAGAACTTTGGACAAGAATAGCATCATTATCTTCATGTGTATTCCTAGAAGGATTAGGAGAGGATGCCCTTCCTAGTTCCTTGAGTGTTTGATTTTCTAACGGTGATGCAGTTTTGATTTACCCAGACCTGAAGAAGTCCACTTCTTAGGTTTAGGTTGACTGCATGGTTATAGATCCAATCTTGACCCAAGACAAGAGGTTTCGTGAGATCCTTGTCTTGATACACTAGTACTTTTACTATCATTAAAACATCAGGAAGGTAGATGGGAAGCTCCACCCCGCCCATGCAAGGGGTTTCAAAACCTCCCAATCCCATGAGATATGCTTTTATAGGATTGATACTTAATTTCAATTCTTGACAATAAGAAAGTCTAACTACACTAGTGGTTGCACTTGAGTCAATCATGGCTCTTACAATCTGTGCACTTTTTCCTTGTCCTACTTCTAGGGTCAAAAAAGGATGTCGATCAATAATGCGAGGGGAAATTATGCCTGATGCTTGGCACATGGCCATGTGATATCTTGGAACATCTTGAGCATCTGACCTAGGTTGATCTCTACCCTGTCTCCTCAATTTCATTCGTCGGATGCATTTTATGGCTTTTGCTTATGCTTCTTCTCAAACTCGTTTTTCTTCTTCCTTATGTTTCTTTGCAGCGTTGAGTCAATTTAGCATTTCCTCTATGAGGGGTTCTTGATATAAGTTGACTCTATATCCACTAATGTAACTAAGCAGGATGTCACCTTCTAGAGTGTCTAATTGGACAATTCCACTTGTGGATATTCTATTGATAATCATGTGTGCATAGCCATGCTTCTCCAACTTCCGGGCATGTTGCTTCAAGGTATATACGAAGACTAAATCTTCGACTTTCAAGCCCTTATCCTTCATATGGGCATCAAATTATGCCTTTTGTCTTTTCTCGGCTGTGTATATTCCTGTAGCTTCTCTCAATCTCGTTTCACCTAATTGTTCAAGATTAAAGATTCTAGATGAGAGCTCATGGCTGGCCCATTGATGCTCTTGTCCTATTTTCAACATATGGATCAAGAAATCTAAGGATAACTTTACATTCTAGAACAATATCATATGAAAGGGTGTGGCCCATGATGTTATTTTTGTGGAAGATGAAAGTTAACCATTACTTTCATGTACTAAGGAGACTTCAATTAGCTTTAGAGATGTGTATGACACTTTGCTACCTCTTTTAATAGGTGGAAAATAAGGTATTGGTCCAAATGAGGAAATTTCTCATTCTTTTTAGGTTCATCATAATCATGCAGATCATTCCATTTCTGATGCAGATTTACATGATGCACTTGTTGATGGGAGGGCTAATGTAGAGGATCAAAAAACTAAGCCTAAATGGTTGGTGCAGACTTTAAGAGATAGCAAATTAGATGCACCTCTTTCATATTGTACTTGTTTTGGCTCTCATAGTTCTTGCTTTGCATTATATTGCTATGCAAATGGCTACCTATAGTCTTTATGATGAGAATAAACCTGTTTCTTTTGATGAAGCATAAAATTTGAAAAATTGGATGGCTACTATGCAATCAGAATATGATGCTATTATGAAGAATGGTACAAAATATGATGCTATAATTAAAAATGGTACTTGGTTATGTGATTTGCCTCCAGCAAAAAGGCCATTGGCACTAATTGGGTATACAAGATAAAACATAAGCTTGATGGAACAATTGATAGGTTACACTTATTCCAAAATTTTATGCTCAAGACATAGACGTTGATTTTGATGCAGCCTTTGCACCCATATGTTGAATGACCACCATTTGTGTAATATATGCACTTGCAACTCATCATGGTTGGAATGTACATGATTTGGACATTAAAATTGCATTTTCGAATGATGAATTACATGAAGAAGTGTATGTATTTTATCCTCATGGTTTTGTGTAGAAAGGGTATGAAAACAACGTGTGCAAGTTGAAAAAGGAATTATATGGTTTCAAGCAAGCACCACATGCTTGGTATGAAAAGATGCATGCCTACTTGATTGCACATGGTTTTGAGAAGAGTACAATTGAGAGAACCTTATATGTTAAGCATGCATTATCATTGTTGTGTATTTTGATGACATGCTACTCAATGGTCCTAATGAGAAACACATTGCTAAATTTAAGGCTGATTTGCATGTCCCTTTTGAAATGTCAAATTTGGGGCATCTACCTCATTATTTGGCATTCAATTTATGCAAGTTGAAATAGCTTTGTGTGAAACAAAATATATTGACACATTATTGCAACATTTTGCCCTTGAAGATTGCAAAGCTATTGCCACTCCTATGGAAATAGGGCTATGTTTGTGTCTTCATGATGATGGAGATGCATTTGATGTTCTTCTATATCAGTAGGTTGTTGGATGCTTGATTTACTTATTCATAACTTAGCATGGTATTCAATTTTCTATCTCTAAGATGAATAGTTTTATGCATTGCCTAGAACTGGCAGGCGGTTAAGCACATCTTTCACTAGTTGAGTGGCACCTCACTACTTGGTTTGTTTTATGCCAAGGGGGGATCATTACCACTAGATTTACATGCTTTTCTAACTCATACTAGGCTGATTGCTATGACACTCATGTGCCCACTAGTGGTTCTTGCTTCATGCATGGTATCTCATGCATATCTTAGTTGAGCGAGAAGAATCTTGTTGTGGCCACTTCTAGTTGTGAGGTTGAGTATATGGAAGCTTTCACATTGATCGTTGAGTGTGTGTGGCTTAGACACCTTTTGGATGATTTGGGTACTGTTCACTCCTTTATCACCATCACTACCAAAATATATTAACATTATATACCCATTTATTTTGATGATAAGAATTTTGAACCTTAATGGGATCAAATATCAGCTACTCTAGATGTGGAAGCTTGTGCGCAAACCTCAGTCAAATGTGATTCGGAAGGCTATGATGGTGGTCGAAAGTGTTTTCACACACATCACTACCAAAATATACCAACACTATATACCCATATATTTTGATGATAAGGATTTTGAACCTTAATGGGATCAAATATTGGCTACTGAAGATATGGAATCTTGTGAACAATCCTTAATGAAATGTGATTCAAAGGGCTATGAAATTATCTCTTTCAATATGATTTAAGCCACCATTCAAGACGAAAAAACACAAGAAGAATAATTTTTGCAAGATGTTCATGCTCAAGATGTGATAAAGATCATATTTTTTGGTAGATACAAGGACTTGATTCATGAAGAGAAAGATGTGGAAGAAAAGAATATTAAAAAAAAGGGATGAGAATAAAATACTTGATATGCTTGGGTACTTCAAAAAATATAAAGTGGAGGAAAGAAAAGTAAACTTTAAAAAGCCTCAAAGGGAAGAAAAAGTTAGAAATTATATGATAACAAGACGCAAGTTAAACAACTCATCATTACTATTGAAGATGGAGAAGAAAGAAAAATAATTATGACAAATGATGTATCAAAAGAAGAACAAGAAGCTTTAGAAGCATTAGTGAAAGAATAAAGAAAAGTATTTGCTTGGGCTTACAAAGAATTCTAGGGAGTAGATCCTAAGATTTGTGTCCATAGGATTCCTATTGCCCTTGGTTCCAAACCAACTAAGTAGATGCATTATACTTATAGTGATGTATATTCAACAAAGATAAAGGAAGAGATTGATAAGTTATTTTCTGTACAATTTGTAAATGAAATTGAATACATAGAGTGGATATCTCCTACTATGGTGGTCCCTAACAAAAATGGAAAACTTTGGGTTTGCATAAACTTGAAAAAATTCAATGCAGCCACAATTAGAGATAATTATCCTTTACCAATCACGGATCATTACTCAAAAGGGTGACAGGAAAAGAGTTTTATAACTTCCTTGATGGTTTCTTAGGACACAATCATGTGGCTATCACTCTATAGGACCAAGATAAAACAACATTTCCACAGAATGGGGTATTTATGCATTTAGAGTTATGCCTTTTGGTTTAACCAATGCACTTGTAAGCTTCCAAAAACACATGCATCATGTATTCAAGGAATATCTAAGAAATAACATGGAAATATATGTGGATTATCTATGTGCCTTCTCTTTGATTTGAACAAATCACTTTATGTGTCTTAGAAACATATTCCATAAATGAAAAATTTATAGACTATGTATGAACCTTGAGAAGGGTGTATTCTTTCTTAGAAAAGGGAGATTTCTAAGAAATATTGTGTCGAAAAATGGAATTTCAACAAATGAAGATAAGGCAAAGGTCGTTTTGGAAATGCCAAGCCCAACTAGAGTAATTTCTTTACTCACTTTGATAGTCAGGAAACCAAACATATTACCTTGCATTGTAATTTCTTTACTTCACTTGAGCCTCTCCTATAGGAAAATATGCACCAATAACTCCTCTTATCCTGTCACACAAGTTGATAAGATCATTCTGACTATTGCTAATGGTAGTTCTTTTACATTGTCAGATGCTTTATTTGTGCTAGGGATCAAGAAAAATTTGTTATCAATTTCAGCATTAGCCAAGATCATCTTGGCTATGAAATTTATTGATGATAGATGTACAATTCATGATTTCTCAAATGGTGATGTCATTATCTAGGTTGCATTTACTCGATCGAATAATAGAAAAATATCGAATATGTACATTTTATTCGTACTTATCTGAATAAACCATGAAAAAAGTGGACACGGATGCACTTTTGATCGAAAGTCTTTCGATCGAAAAAGTTTTTGATCGAAAGCGCTTTCGATCGAAAAAGTTATTTCTATGCGAAAAAAAAACATTCAATTGAAAGGCTCCTTATGCACATGTTTCTTTGCAAGTCTATAGAGCTCTGCTACTATCATAGGTTAATTTGGTGCATGTTTCATTGAGACATTAGGCATCAGTTTTCGATAACTCACTAGGATGGTTAACCGTTCAGATATTTGGAATTCGATGATCATCAAGATACGTCGAGTGCAAAAGAAAATCCCGAGGGAAACACACAGTCTTGGCGTCCAGCATAATCTCATCGGATAACCAGTATGAACCCAAAGGGATGCGATATACTCAGGGTCAACTTCATAATTGGTAACTCCCGGAAGCAGCAAGATTAAGTGGCAGTTTTGTTACATGAGAACTAAGTGAGCACTACGACGTGAGTGCGCATCAGGCCAAGCAAGCTCTTCTTCTAGGTTTTTCAGATGAGAGATGTGGTATAGTAGTTTACAAGTTCAAGGCATGAATCATGAACTAAACAGTTTCGGCGGTTTCATCTGCAACCACAAAGCTTGTGCAGACATTGACAATGGTCTACATGCAATTAATGCATGCTCTCAATCAGAAATAAGCATTAAGTAATAGTTTCTGTTGCAACTAAAAAGTCTAGTAAGATAGTGTGGTGATGGCATTCTCAATTCCTGGGGAGAAGACGATGGCGAAAGGGAGGAGAAAGGAAAAGAGGTACCATGATTGGTGGCGTAGTTGGAGGTGAATACGACTCCGAGTGGAAGCACTTGGGGTATGCAATGCCTTCCGCCCTCTGTCCGCAAATGTAATGTCTCCCCTCCCTTAGCCACAACGAACCAAGAACGAGCATGGCCACTTCCTCCTTCACGTATGTTTAGCTCAGCAGTTCTGTTCAGAACCATCAATCTGCCATTCTCTAAAGCCCCCCCCCCCCCTCGACGCCTCTTGCATGTGATGAGAACGACTGCAGGAAAATGCCCCCGATAAATGGAGAGGAAGGATCTAGCCCCCCCCCCCTCCCTTGCTGTCCTGCACGCAAAAATGACAGTAAACAACAGTAAAAAATGACTCCCCTCTTGCTGTCGTGCACGCAAAAACAGAGGGCTCCTCCTTCTCCGATATCTCTGAGAATCAAAAAAACATGCTCTCCCTTCCTCAGCAATCACACGAGCGTCCCCTTCCCAAGAGAAATCCCCCTTCTCTGAGGTACTCTCTTCTTCGTCACATGTCGATGGACAAGAGAACAATCCCCCTTGCTGTTGTTGTCCGCTAGTAAGGGAGAACGGACCACCCACTGAAGCCCGCAAAAATGAAAATATTTCCCACCCCCCCAAATGACATGTGCCGTCGCTCAGCCCTTCTCGATTTCACCTCCTCCTGCTTAGGTCATAGCCCCACAAGCCCTGTCATCTCAATCTAGTGTTCCATTGCATAAGCGAAATCAGAGTAACGAGTCTTGTCCTCTTTACGTTGGATGCAGCTCTGCGAACTGAGTTTCTATCTTTCTTAAGTCATGGAAGAAATTGAATCCACACTTTATTTATTTGAGATAGTGAACGTTCATCGACAAATATTTCCGTGGGAATGGAATCACCGTTTTGGATGTGTCTATGGCTCCGTTTGCATGTGTGATGCTCCCACAAGAAGAGATTCAACCCTTGCACAATTGCTTCAATGACTCCTATCGTTAGCATTCATTCCATCATCCGAATGGTAGAGAAAGAAAGGGACTGGAAATGTGCCAAACTTCGACATTGACTCAATGCATGAAAAGGCCAATACTATTATCTGCTTAAGCCACATTTCAAAATAGGTGATACGTGTAACTCACGATGCAAGTTACATCACCCATCTAAATTGTGGGTTGACAAATGTTTAAACATATGGAAGTCATGTTCGCCATTGCACTACCGTGTTTTCCTCTAGAGAGTGGTGGTGGGCAATATCAAATGTCAATAATTCTGAAGCAAGACATTCCACACTACTGTTTCCTTGTCCAAGCTATGGTAAGCATTCAGAGATCTTTAAGCTAGAATCGTTTGTCAATTCAGAAACTCCATGGATTGTAGATCAAGTTAGGTTCTAGATCCTTGAATTCACATGGCAATCAGGGAACACTATGACTTTTGAGAAGGCAATCATGTTTCTGAAGAACATACCTCCATTCTTGCTTGGGGAATGAATACTTTCCTCTAGTTCACCCTCAGTAAAAGATCAACTGCTCGATTTACTAGTATGTGATATTTAAATGTAACAAACTCACTGTCTCCTCCAGGCAATCCATCCTCAATTTCACAAAACCTCATCTTTTCAAAGTTTATCAAACCAAAATGCCCATGCGATCGCCTTGAAATTTTGTTTAGGTCTTGGTTATCCAAACAATCTCTTCCAAAAGCAATCTCGCCCAACTTTGTATTGCCCCATCCACAGAGGGCTAGAAGCATAATTTGCACCACAAAAAAGAAGTGATAGACATTCTTTTGATTATAGTGAACATAGCATCAAACGATCGGAATGCCCACAAAGTACATCCATGATGATATAGTGTTCGTGGCTGAGAAATATACCGAAGTCCCTGCTCATGGTCTCAAAATAACTGTGGCCTTAACTTACCAAGCTTACCTAGCAATAAGCATTCAGTACATGAAGAAAAGTGCAAGAATCTGAATGGGTTTCCCCCAAACTACATCTGCTCAAAACAAGTGATTGCAACATGAACATGCTTTCCTTTCTCACAACACACATTTTTCCTCTTCAGAGCACGTGCAATCAAGCATCTATCCTACACCATGAAGACATATTAGTGCAAAAAAATCAACCATCAATAGAGTTAACATACTCCCTCCTTCTGCTTGCAAAGTCGTCCTTGACGAGCCGTTCCACCATCCGTTGCACTATGCTTTCTTCTGTCACTTTATTCAAATAGTTAGCTCCCATAACATGTCATAATCCAATCATCCAAACCATGCCATCATGTCAAGTTGTGCACACACATGTTCCAAGCTCTGTATCCATACCTAGTCCTCGTGCATGGAAGTTCTTTTCCAATTTTCAACTCACCTTGCTATCCACATCATTGCTTATATCCATATGCACATACTCGAGCTCTCAACTCACGCATACTTGTCACTGTTCAAATGACTACTACAACCTGTATGCAATAGGATTAGCACCATTACTCAACCAAATTCCGACCATACCTCAAATGCCTTGTCAATCTTCTCCTTCTCTTGTCATGCCCTCAGCATTTGTCACTCATCAAAGATGTTAGCTTCATTTGATGTCAAAATGCAAACATGCCATGGCGAAAACATCAATCCCCATGAATCCACGTCACTCATGTATGCCCCCTTCCTTTCGCAGATGTGATGCTCATGCAAGCAAAGACAGAGATACTTCTTTTCTCGATTCGAGCTTCTCCCACTCACCATTTTTCTACAATTCTCATTTTCTTCCTGAATGCTAAATGCACCTAGTTTCCCCTCCTAAGACTAAGTATGCTCAAGCAAAGAAGAGGATCCTATGAACGACTTCATTACCTTACTATTTCCTGCAACAAAACTTCAAAAACACATCAGCTATGCACTTCCCACAATTCAAGTCATAAAACTGTAAGCAAAATTAGTTACTAAAAAACAGTCATGATGCAACCATGAGACTGATTTTCCCACCAAAACATATTTTCAATTCTTATTCTACTCACAAACATTCATGCCATACACAACTTTCATCAACATACAATCTACTCTGCTAATTATACCATAACTTACGTCCATGTTCGCATATACCTACATCCATCGCACCATTGCTCAGGTGCTTCCAACCTGTTCACGCTCAACTCTTTCCCTATTCCCTTTTATCCTACAACCAAAACTCAACAAACACATATCATCCATACGTATCTCACAGCACTAGTCATGAAATCAAACCAAAACTCCATCACAAATCTAATCCTCGCTAAACCATCCGGAAACAAAGCTCAACAAAGCATCATCCATATATGTCACACCATCCCTACCATAGGGATAACAACCAAAACCCAAAATCTCACAGGCATGAGAGATGCAATCATAATTCTACTTCACCCGGGACTATCCTGCATGGAAGCTCAAACCAAAAGCCATATCGTTCACATGCTCCTTTTAATTCAAAACATAAACCCAATCAATAAGGTTAATCATCAAAAAGACTTCCACAATCCCACCATGGATCTTCCACTCCAAGGTCGCTCTACAACCTATAGACATCCAAGAAACATATTTTTAGCTCAACCAAAAGCATGTACATGTCGCGAAATACCTTAGCAAAGTTGTCCTTTTCTTCCGTCATGTCCTGCTCACCTGTAACTCGACAAAAAGATCAGTCCAAAAAATATAACACCAAAAGAATCAATGAAACATATGTATTTGTGCATCTATATCAAAGAGCTCGTATACTCACCACATATATACCTAAGCAAAAATGAGGCTACACGAAACGTCACCTCACACACACTCCCAAAAAACCAATCATGCACGATGCTTGTACTTTTTCTTCTATATTTTTCACTTTTCCCCTCTCCCATGTCCTAAGAGTTAGGGAGAGGCAGAAAGGAGCATCTCCCTGCCCGACCCACACATCATGCAAACAAAATACAAAAAAAAATACAAAAACATATACGTGGGGCTGATAGATTGATCATCTGTCACTTTGCTTACTCTAGCATAATGATTATATATGACATGCCTGACTAGTCACAAGCAGACCTATCGAACGGGATTCCCCTATCCTACCTCTTAGTCCCTACTTTGGTCATAATGTCACATAGAAACCTCAAAAATTCCTACCTCATCTCACTCACCACAAGTGATCAAAGCTCTCCAGAAGGTGAGTCAGGCTCCACCTCATGAGCCTCATCATTGTTGCATATAAACTTCTCTTCAACACCTCCTCAATCATCACATCATTTTCTTGTACTCTCTTCATTGTTTGTATCGACCTCCTCATTCATCGCTCTTGACAAACCATTGGCTCGCAAGCACTAGATAGGATCCCACCCCTTTTCAGGCTTCATCATTACCAAAAAAACACCCCTTATCCTAACTTCTCCTCAAATCCACCCCCTTCTAGATCTCTCCCAAAACCACTCCTAACCAAAGAATCCGCACCTCACAAGATGCTCATATCCGTGCCTTACAAATTCAATCCATCCTCCTCTAGTGTTGAAATGCCAACACGGAGGAAAAGACACACTCATCAATTTATTATCAATATCCTTTATCCTATCTTTAATTACACGACATTCTAACATCCATATCACTTCACCTTCCCAATCTCATAACTCCTACAAATGCTCATCTTCTTCAAAATGATCACCTTCTTCAAAACACGAGTTCATATGACACAACCACATAGTTCCCAATGTCTTCTTCTCTAATTTGCTAACCACATCATGTAGATCATGACATTTTTGCTCACATTTTGCTACAACCTTACATTCTCTCTTTATCTCCTCATACAAAGGAGTCATTTGTTTTGAAATTTTATCTTTTCTAAAAGCCCCTTCATCTATTGTGAGAACATCCCGCTATTGTGAGAACATCCCCCTGACTAATTTCTTTGTCACATTTCCTTACACATTCATGCTCATTATGATCCATTTGCTCAACAAGAATCCTTGAACTCCCTTTTCTTTTCTCGCTTCCATCACATGTTTTTCCCTTACACTCGTTTCTAGAGTCTTTAGCTTCAATTTTCTTGGGAATATTCTTCCTTGATGATTCTGTCATATTTAGCTTGCTAACCTTGACTTCTTGGGTAATTTTCTTTCTAATCTCACTTCCATCTCCCTTTCCTTTTTGACTCCCACACACTCGATCTCCATGAACTTCTTCCCTAGATCTTGATTCTTTCCTATTCTTACATTCCTTCGACTCAACATGTTGAGAACCCAAGTTCTCTCCTTTTTCTTTTGATGCTACCTTTTCTATTTTTTTCCTTTCCCAAATTTGTAC
>CM035424.1:85772074-85824574 GCA_020310875.1 Ceratopteris richardii | reverse complement strand
AACAAAACAATCACTTACATCGATGTAATTCTTTTGAACGCTCTCATCAAAGCCCAATTGACATCATCTCTTGTCAAATTCCAAAGAATCAATGCCAGAAATCTCCTCCAAAACAAAAGAAAAGAGAAATTCAAAAACCCTAATCCTAAAACCCTAATCCTAAAACCCTAATTCTAAAACCCTAATCCTAAAACCCTAATCCTAAAACCCTAACCCTAAAACATGTATATGTGTGTATGTGTGTATGTGTGTATGTATATGTGATGTGTGTGTGTATGTGTATGTGCATGTATGCATGTGTGTGTATAGATATGTGAGTGTGTATACATATGTGAGTGTGTATTAATATGTATGTGTGTATATAATATGCATGTGTGTATGTATGTATGTGTGTGTGTGTACATGCATATGTGTGTCTATGTATGTATGCATATGCATGTGTGTATGCACATATGTGTGTGTATACATATGCGAGTGTGTATGTAATATGCATGTGTGTATGTATGTATGTGTGTGTACATGCATATGTGTGTATGTATGTATGCATATGCATGTGTATGCACATATGTGTGTGTATACATATGTGAGTGTGTATTTATATGTGTGTGTATGTAATATGCATGTGTGTATGCATGTATGTATGTGTGTGTACACGCAAATATGTGTGTATGTATCTCTCTCTTTCTTTCATCTCTCTCTCTCTCTATCTATCTATCTCACTCTATATCAATCGAAAACAAAACAATCACTTACATCGATGTAATTGTTTGGAGCATTGTCGTCAAAGTCCACTTAATCTTTTCCTTCATCGAATTCCAATGAATTGATGCCAAAAATCTCCTACAAAACAAAAGAAAAGAGAACTTCATAAACCCTAAGCCTAAAACCCTAACCCTAAAACATGTATATGTGTGTATGTATATGTGATGTGTGTGTATGTGTATGTGCATGTATGCATGTGTGTATACATATGTGAGTGTGTATACATAGGTGAGTGTATATATATGTGTGTGTGTATGTAATATGCATGTGTGTATGTATGTATGTGTGTGTGTACATGCATATGTGTGTATATGTATGTATGCATATGCATGTGCTATGCACATATGTGTGTGTATACATATGTGAGTGTGTATGTAATATGCATGTGTGTATGTATGGATGTGTGTGTACATGCAAATATGTGTGTATGTATGCATGCATATGCATGTGTGTATGTATGCATATGCATGTGTGTATGTATACATGTGTGTGTGTGTGTACATGTGTGTATGTATATGTGTGTATACATGTAAGTATGTATGTGAGTATGAGAATGAATATGTGTGTGTGTATATGCATGTGTGTATCTAATATGCATGTGTGTATGTAATATGCATGTTTGTATGTAATATGCATGTATGTATGTATATGTATGTATGCATGTGAGTATGTAATATGTATGTGTATGTATATGCATGTGTGTATGTAATATGTATGTGAGTGTGTATGTAATATGCATGTGTGTATGTAATATGTATGTGAGTATGTGTATGCATATGTGTGTGTATGTAAGTATGCATCTCTCTCTCTATCTCATTCTCTTTCTATTTCATCTCTTTCTTTCACTCTCTCTCTCTATCTTTCTCTTTCATCTCTCTCTCTTTCTTTCTCTCTCTCTCTCTCTCTCTTTATGTTTCTCTAGGTCTCTCTCTTTCTTTCATCTCTCTCTATCTCACTCTATATCAATCGAAAACAAAACAATCACTTGCATCGATGTAATTGTTTGGAGCGTTGTCATCAAGGTTCACTTAATGTTGCCCTTCATCGAATTCCAAAGTTTTGATGCCAAAAAGCTCCTACAAAATGAAAGAGAAGATAAATTAGAAAAGGGAAAACACAAAGAAAGAGAAAGGGTGCTACAGTATGTGCAATTCTTACCAAAATTTCAGATCTAGAGAAACAGAGATGTAGAGAAAGTGAGAGAGAGAGAGAGAGAAAGAGAGAGAAAGAGAGAGAAAGAGAGAGAAAGAGAGAGATGTGTGTACACAATAGGTTCGGAATGTAGTTCACGCACGCAAACTCGACAGTAGCAAACTTTGGTTCAAATTGCAAGCAGATGTCGAATTTTTGCTCTCGTGCCCGGTTAAAAGTTCCCTCGGTATAAGCCTCGGTATGAGCGTTGGTATAAGCATCGGTATAAGCGTCGCTAACTTACAGAAAAGTACCAACGCCTATACCGATGCTCATACCGAGGCCGTGTATATCGACGATTAAATGATTGTCGGTATTGCATCTGTGGTTTTTCAAGCATTTTCAACGGTCATACCGACGCTGAGGGGTGACCATCAGTATGGGAAACGTCTGTATGCCCCTCATATGTTGTAGTGAACCATGATGATATATTGTTCATGGAAAATATACCGAAGTCCTTGCTCATGGTCTCAAAATAGTTGCGGCCTCAACTTACCAAGCTTACCTAGCAATAAGCATTCAGTACATGAATAAAAGTGCAAGAATCTTAATGGGTTTCCCCCAAATTACATATGTTCAAAACAAGTGATTGCAACATGAACATGCTTCCCTTTCTCACAACACACATTTTTCATGATCTTCAGATCACCTGCAGTCAAGATATTTGCCGCAAAGCTATTCAAATTACATGGTGCTGACATACAGAAAAGAGAGAACAAAGCCATGAATGAAGCCACAATCTTATCTGTTATGCACAGTGGCATTATTAGTCCACCTGGATTGGCTATGCATCATAGAAAAAGTCCGTGTCTCATTTTTAAATTGTGAAATGGTGGTACATTTGACATGTGGCTAGAGAAAGTTGTGGAATGGTGGTACATTTGACATACTAGGAAGCAAACCTATTAAAGACATAGAAGGAGGCATAGCAACTATGAAGGCAAACATTTGGAGGCTGATCAATGGATTTTTGCAAACAATATCATTTTTACACACTTGTAATATGTCCCACAATGATCTCCATCCAGGCAACATTTTGTTGTATTTTGAAGTTGTGCATACTTATATTGGATTATGTGATTTTGGTAGAGCAACATATTTACCAACAAAAAAAGTTCTCCAAAACTACCTGATTTGGAAATATCGACTAGAAATGAGTGGAGTCGAAAGTATTCGTGGATTGCACCCGAATGTATATCCACTAGCCCTCCACCTTTTAATAAAAGTTAGGAGACATTTACAATTTTGATACTCCTATTGTAACTTTTGAAATATATATATTTAAATAGTTATCCCATTCATAGAGATGGGATTTAGAAGTTCAAATATGCTTTAGAACTAGCTTCTGACAGAGATGTATCAAAAAGAGTAGACACACATGAACTACTTGGAGTATTCTCGAATCTAACTCGGTATGATTTAAGGATATCCATCTTGGATGGATTAAGACCATGGTGAAAATGATACGTATTCATTTGAACTATGTGGATTAAATAATATAGATTCATTTGAATTAAGTGAGTAAATGTTATGGATTCATTTAAACTATGTGGATTAAATGAAGTGATATCATTTGAATTAAGTGGATTAAATGGAGTGGTATCATTTGAATTATGTGGATTAAATGAAGTGGTATCATATGTGGATTAAATGACGTGGATTCATTTATAATATATGGATTAAATGATGTGAATTCATTTGAATTATATGGATTAAATGATGTGGTATCATTCAAACTATGTGGATTAAATGATATAGATTGATTTGAATTAGGTGGAGTAAATGTTGTGGATTCATTTGAACTATGTGGATTAACTGAACTGGTATCATTTGAGGTAAGTGGATTAAATGAAGTGGTATTATTTGAATTATGTGGATTAAATGAAGTGGTATCATTTGAGTTAAGTGGATTAAATGAAGTGGTACCATTTGAAGTGGATTCATTTGAATTATGTGGATTAAATGATGTGGTATAATTCAAACTATGTGGATTAAATGAAGTGATATCATTTGAATTATGTGGATAAAATGAAGTGGATTCATTTGAATTATGTGGTATCATGTGAACTATGTGGATTAAATGAAGTGGTATCATTTGAATCATGTGGATTAAATGATGTGGATTCAGTTGAGTTATGCGGATTCTTCTGAGGTAAAATTAGTGTTTTTATTTTGTTCGATTTGAAAGTAAAACTTGGCAAGAATGCCAAATGTGAATAATGAACTTGATCATGTTGAATCTCAAAGAATTTTATCACATTAGAATGCTCAATTTGCACAATCGGGTCAGTATTTTTATTCCACCAAGATATAGAGCCAAAGGTTAGAAGGAGAACCATTATCAATGAAAGACGTAAAAAAGCAGATCATTTTGTTCGTGATGTTCTCTTTTGGGTTACAGAAAGGGCAAAAGAAACAACACCATTAAAGCTTTCTGACTTACAATATAAAGGATTAACAGAAATTGTACTTCGATCCTTTGTGCAAGTTGAGAGATCATTACCAAACAATAATAAAATAACACTATATTTCATTCAAAAAGTTTTTGTACAAGATTTTCTTCATCGACATGTAGATTGGGATGATCACCCAAAGAATGTAGGTATAGGTTTGGATCGTCCTCAAAATCAGGCAAGATTTCATAATCAAGGAAATGAAGGTCCTCTTCTTCGAAAGCCGCCATACATTCTACTACTTGAAGAACATAACCTTATCCATGAGTTATCATTACAGGGAGAAAAATTATACAATGAAGGATTAACAATTCTTGGATTATGAAGAACAATTGATGATCATCAAAAGAGGATTGATGATTTAGAAAATCAAGTGATGATCAACAAAAGAGGATTGATGATATTTTTTTACAAATATCTCTCGATGCATATGAGAACAAATATGGAAGACTCTCAGAGGCATCATCATCTTTTGATTAGTTCATTATCGATGAATTATTCAATCAACAAAACACTGAGTAGAGAGGGTTCTTGTTGTAATCAAAGATATCACTATATTATAAAGCCATCATGGTAATTGAATCCAACCAGTATTAAAAGTACATCATTTTCTTCATTTTGAATATCACCATCTATTACAGGTACCATGTCATCTATTTCTCCCATGTCTCAACCATCGTTGTGATCTACATCTAAATCATGATCACTCCATGAATCATTTGTTAAACTTTCATGAGTTTGAAATTCTCCAAAAGTTTGTTGTGTTGTTGTAGAAGCTATCTTGGTTGGAGCATGTAATAAACGCATATTACAAAAAATGTATACCAAATCATTAGCACATGATATACTTAACACTAGTTCTGTACTAGGACACTTGAGTGTCCTGGGACACTTAAGTGTCTTGCTTTTACACCAAATTGATTGATTTTTCTTGATGACACCCTTGAAGCTTTGATGGCATACTCACTTGGATTTGATAGCCTACATCATGTACTTTTAGAAAATATAATCTTTGACATTTTACAACTTCACATGTGTTATTAAATGAAGAAGAAAATGTGGATTTTTGAAAACTCAACTTTTTGTATAACTGAAAAAATAACACAATTCAAACATTTTGACAAATTGGATATGTTTTAGGAAATGGAAAGCTATTCATGGACGTTGGTAGTGTAAAGCAAGTTTCTAGGGATCTTTGGAGAAGGTTGAACACTTACATAAGTGATAAACATGGACTCAAACCTTGTCTTCTCTAGAACACTACCATTTATCACACCTTCTAAAGAATGGCTCACTATAACTTGTGTGTAAGTGAGATTGTTGAGAATTGGCAATTTATCAATGGACAACCTTCATACTAATTGAATGCATATTTTTATTCAAAGTTAAAAGGCCTCCACTTTGAACTAGTAGCCATTCCATTTGGTGCTAACTTTCATGCTGAATTGGCAAAGCATATATTTCTATGTTCACAAAAAGAACATAGCTTCAAAGGTGGAATAAAAAATATGATGAAAAATAATAATTATTTAAATGATATTCTAAGTATTAAACCTTCCAAAATATGCTTTCATGTCATGTTTCATTCTTAATCTCGTCAAATAATATGTGATCCGCAATGGTGATTTTGATAAGAATGAAAATAATGGGCATACATATTTCATTTGACAAAAAGAAGATGTCATCCATGATGGAAATGGTGAAATGTTTTCAAATAATCCTTATCATTTTATGATATCAAAGATTATGTCAAAGGCTTTTGAGTATGTGTCCACGAACTATTCATGATTGTAATACAGAATTTGGTTGATGCCACACAACAAAAGATTCTTGGTTCTCTCCAAAGACATGAAAATTTTGGTGGATTTCAATAAATTATTTAGCCTCGTATATGCAAGTTTTGGTTTGTTTTGTCACACATTTTTTACTTGGTAACTTGAATGTGTACACCTTGAATGATGTCCATAAATTCTTTTGAGTCATATATTGGCTTTAGTTTTCTATTTTGGTGACTAGAGTCATATGAGTTGATTTTATAACCTTGGTTGTTGTCTTCATAACTTGTTTGATTGTTGGCACATTTGTACACTTCTATGGATTCCCATAAGTTTGTTTGAACCATAATTAGAACTAGTTGCTGTTTTTGGTGTATAGAGTCAAAATAATTGATTTTATTTGAATCGAAATGATTTTTCTAAGTGATTTTGAGGCTCATACAGTGTGATCTATGCTTCAAGGAATGTGTATAATTTTTTCTTTCATATGAGCAATTTTTTTCTTTTGATAAAAATACATTTGATCAAGAATTTTCATCCTGTTCACTACCATAGCACGTTGAGAGGCTATTTACATGAACACAAAACATGATTTATTGTGTTTTATATTTTTGCATTAACCTTTGAATTATATTTAATATGTGTGTTAAAGGATTTTTTCAAATTCTCTTTGTACAAGGTATGTGATTTTTTGGAAAATTATCAAAAAAGGACACTTAAGTGTCCTGTTTTGGTACCAAACTAGTGTTAAGCAATTTCTTCATTTTGAACGAAGAAAATAATATGCACTCTAGTTACGTTCACAGCTACTACTTGAAGCTGTTACTAAAAGCACTCTCATAGCTATATGTTGCAACTCCACTGCTTCACCTCCGTACTCTTTCCACCATATAGGAGGTGGATGCTTTTGAATTACTTCAATGTGCCATAAATCTCTAAAACATCCTTCTCGATTTACATAAGCTACTTTCTAGTGGAATGCATCTCAACCATCTATACTTGGAAGTAATAACTGACACGTGGTTTTGAAATGTTCCATGTCTTCTTTGTTTGACGCTTGACCATTGAGTTAAAATGTTGAATCCAAGATGAATGTTGTTCCATGTAAATGAGTATGCATTTGCATCCATCTTTTCTCTACTAATGCCAATACAATCTGTGTTTTTCCTAATAATGAAAATTGATTAAAGTCTTTCATTTTTTGGATAGCTTTTGACATAATCTAATAAAAATTTTCTATCACAAACTTATTAGTATCAACAATTCATAAAATTTCCACAAAAGGTTTAGTAGTACCAATGGTTTTTCCAAGATTATGCCAAAGATTTTGTGACTATATTAGAGACATACACTTCTAAGCCACAACTCGATAAGAAGGATGCTTCTCTAGCCATGCCTTCCATCTTCAATCAGCAAGCATTTCTACAAGAGCTCGCTTGACTTCCAATAATCCACTAAGCAATATATAGGTAGTTGGAGATTGTGTAGCACAAAATATATGAAGTGCTTTATTGGGAGATTTGAATGAAAGAGCGAATATGAAAATTGATGCTCTTTGATAAATTTGACCACATGATTTGCATATACCTCTATCTTTCAATAATAGATTTACTGTATGAGCTACACATGGAACCCAAGTAATGCCTTCATACTTGTTTTGAATTGCAATTTGTGCACTTTGAAAGTTAGATGTGTTATTAGTCACTATCGTAGTCACATTCTTCAGACAACTGAATTAGAGCATCCTACCACATTATTGTCTGTACTAAAAAGATGCTCTTTTATCTGAGTTGCATTTCCTACATAACGATGTCCATAACATTTGCATTGTATTGTGGAGACTGTTTTACCCTCTTGATGAATAATCACATATGACCATTCTTTTCCCTTTCCCATAGTTCTTGCTTTATGAAGGCTTTATATCTACAAAAAGCAAATATAAATCAATAATCAAATAAGATATACATTCCGCTAAATATATATATCTTAAAATATATACAAATTACTCTAAATCTCTCTTAAAGTTTTTAAGTCTATTAATTTATGTATTTACATTTTCTATCTATTAAAGTTCTTAGTCATACACATGCATACTCTTGTAAAGTAAAAATCAATGTCGAGTCAAAAAATCACAAGGGATTTTAATTATCAATCATACACACACATACAATTACACATACCATTGTGAGGTAAGAACCAGTGTTGAGTTAGACAATTACAAGAGATTTTAATTCTCTTGAATCATACAAACATATAGGTTCACATACTACTATGAAGTAAGAATCCATGTTGAGTCAAACAATTAAAATAGATTTTAATTCTCAATCATACACTTACATATAGTATTGTGAAATAAGAATCAATATTGCATAAAAAAATCACAATATATTTTAATCCCTAATCATTCACACACATATAGTTACACATACTATTGTGAATTAAGAATTGATGTTGATTCAAACATTTAAAATAGATTTTAATTCTCAATCATACACACATATACAATTACACATACTATTGTGAAATAAGAATCAATGTTGAGTTAGACAATTACAATATATTTTAATTCTCAATCATACACCCACATACAATTACACATACTATTGTGAAGTAAAATCATTGTTGATTCAAATAATCACAATAGATTTTAATTCTCAATCATACAAACACATACATTTACACATACTATTATGAAGCAAGAATCAATGTCGAGTTAGACAATAACAATACATTTTAAATTCCCAATAATAGGAACATACACTTACACATACTATGGTGAAGTAAGAATCAATGTTGAATCAGCCAATTACAATAGATTTTCATTCACAATTATACATTCATATGCACATACACATACTATCGAATGAAACTTTGTTGGATCCCTTTACAATTCAAGGATCTGAGAAGGTTGTAATAAGTCTACAAGACAAACCCATCTTAGAGACCTAGAAAGTTCTAGTTCACTTATTAATACCTTCTCAGCCACTGAATTATCAAAAAGAAGATAAAACCTTTTCCAACACATACAATAGTTTTTAATTCACAAGCATACACACATACACATGCGCCTACACAATCACATTAGATTTTCACTCATAATCATATGACATACATGCAAATACACATACACATACACATACTATTGTGAAGTAAGAATCAATAATGATTCAAACAATCACAATACATTTTTACTCACAATCATGAACACATATATACTATTGTGAAGTAAGAATCAATGTTGAGTCAAACAATCACAATAGTTTTTAACTCACAAACAAAAATATTCTTCTTTATGGCTTTTATACTAAAATACTTAATATTTCTAACAAGAGCTTATAACCTTGTTCTTTGTACCACACTCTAAGTTCATAAAAAGCAAAGTAACTCTTATGAAAAATGAGTCAAAGTGTGTTCTTTTATAAAAAAAATATTTGACCAAATCCTTTTCGATCAGAAAACTATTCGATCAAAAGCTTTTTGATCGAAAATTTTTTCCATTGAAAGCACTTTTGATCGAATAAGTTGATGTGGCACCGAATAATTTGGTTGAATAATAAGGGTTTGTTGTAAAATTTTGTAATTATTCACAAATAAACGAATTGTTGAATAATGAATAATGCAACCTTTTGTGAATGATTCAACATGTGTAGTTCAAGATTCTCAGACTATGTCAGATGCAAAGCTTTGGCATGCATGCTTTGTTCATCTAAATTTTGCTAGTTTGCTATGCCTATAGAAATCTGAAACGGTGTCCTCTCTGCCCAAACTTGAGGCACCTGGTAAACATGTCTATGAAGGTTGTATTAAATGTAGCATTCCTCTTTCCCAAAAGATGGTTCAATTCGAGCTACTAAAAAATTGTAGCTTGTTCATAGTCATATTTGTGATCCTATGTAGACACGTTCTTTTGGGAAATGCCTTTACTTTCTAACTTTCATTTATGATTTTTCCAGGCATGCATAGGTGTATCCACTGAAAGCAAAGTCCAAAGTTTTTATGTGATTCAAATAGTTTTTGGTTTTGACTGAAAATTTGTCAACATATAAATGGGCACCCTCCATTCTAATCGAGTAGGGGAATAAATGTCTTCTCATTTTAATGTAATTTTGGTTGAACGTGGGATAAAACATCAGTGTACAATTATGTATACACCTCAACAAAATGCACTGTTGGAAGGAAGAACAAGTCACTCATGGAGATGGGGAGGTTGATGGTCAAGAGTCAGACTTTACCACATAGTTTCTAGCTTGAGGCTATTATGTGTGCAACATATGTACCTATCAGGTGTCACACTAAAGCATTGCACTCTATCACTCCACATGAGGCTTGGCATGGGCTCAAGTCATTTGTTGGTTACCTACATGTCTCTATTTGTTAGGCATATGCATTAGTGCTTGAACAACAACGTAGGAAATTGGATTGGATGACAAAGCAGTGAAGTGTATTTTTGTTGGGAATAGTTCTGAAAGCAAAGGCTATTGTTTGTATCATCCATGAAATAAATGAATATTGGTTAGCCATGATGTTGTTTTTGTGGAACATGCTATTCATCCATTACTTTCATGTACTAAGGAGATATCAATTAGCTCCAAAGAGGTGTATGATACTTTGCTGGCTCTTTTTACAGGTGGACAATCTAGTGCTAGTCCAAATTAGGCGATTTCTCAACCTTTACAGGTTTCACATGATGATGTAGATCATTCCATTTCTGATGTAGATTTACATGATGCACTTATTGATGAGAGAAGTGATATAGAGGAGGCAAAAACTATGCCTAAATGGTTGGTGCAGAATTTTCGAGATAGCAAATCAGATGCCTCTATCATATCATACTTGTTCATGATCTCATAGTGCTTCTTTTGTATCCAATTTCTATGCTGGCTACCTCTAGTCTTTGTGGTGAGATTGAGTCTATTTCGTTTGATGAAACACAAAATTCTAAAAATTGGATGGCTACTATGAAATCAAAATATGATGCTATTATGAAAAATGGTACTTGTTCTTTATGTGACTTGCCTCTTGCCAAGAAGGCCATTGGCTTTGAGTGGGTATACAAGCTGAAGCATAACTCTGATGGAACAATCGACAAGTATAAGGCTAGGCTTGTTGCAAAAGGTTATGCTCAAGAAAAAGGCATTGATTTTGATGAGACCTTTGCACCTACATGCTGAATGACTACTGTTTATAGCATCTCTACACTTGCAGCTCATCACGGTTGGAATGTACATGAGTTGGACATTAAAACTGCATTTCTGAATGGTGACTTGCATGAAGAAGAGTATGTTTTTCAGCCTCGTGTTTTTGTGTAGAAAGGGCATGAAAACAAAGTGTGCAGGTTGAAAAAGGCATTATATGGCTATAAATAAGCACCACGTGCTTGGTATGAAAAGATACATGCCTAGATGATTGCACATGATTTTGAGAACAATCCAACTGAGAGCATAGTTAAGCATGCAAATAATGTACTTCTAATCGTTTTTGTCTATATTGAGGACATGTTGTTCATTGGTCCTAATGAGAAGCATATTGCTGGTTTTAAGGCTGATTTGCATGCCTCTTTTGAGATGTCAGATTTGGGGCATTTGCATCGTTATTTGGAAATTCATTTATGCAAGTTGATGGCAAAATAGTTTTGTGTCAAAATATATATATTGACACATTATTGTAGTGTTGTAGCTTTGAAGACTACAAATCTATTGCCACTCCTATGGAGAAAGGCTTATGGTTGAGTCTTCATGATGGTGGTGATATTGTTCTCTATCAATATCCTATTGGATGCTTGATTTACTAGATATTTAGTTTTGTATCTCACAGTAGGTTTATGCATTGCTGAGGTGTCAAGCATTGGCAGACAGTTAAGTGCATCTTTCGTTACTTGAGTGGTACCCAACCACTTGGATTGTTTTATCCCAAGGGGGATCAATACCACCAGATTTACATGCTTTTCTGACTCTCATTGGGCTAGTTGCTATGACACTCATATGTCCACCAATGGTTTTTGCTTCATGCTTGGTAGCTCATGCATATCTTGGTTGAGCAAGCAGCAGCCTATTGTGGCCACTTCTAGTTATGAGGTTGAGTATAGGGTAGCTTTCACACTAATTGTTGAGTGTGTGTGTGTGCCTCATATGCCTTATGGATTATTTGGGTGTTTGTTAGTCTTTTGCCACCACCATCTTCACTAACAGTTAGAGTGCATTTGGCAGTTGCGAGGAACCGTATGTTCCATGGCTGAAAGCAAGCTTTTTAGCTAGCTATAAACGAGTGAGGAAAGAATATTTATATGCTCTCAGACGACCGCAAGACTTCAGCAAGGAGGTCTTTCTGATGGACATCTACTCTTTGCGATGGCATGTTGATATGACTAGAAAAAGGATGACAGACATTGGGCACTGCTTGGTTTGATCGTCAATGTCACTACCTCATAGTTTCGCCAAAGTCTGTGCAAAAAACAAGGCCAAGGGAAGATTATATAATGGGAAATATGCACTGTTGTGACTAGACTGAACAACAAACGGTCGGGTTGCTATACGCTAGGAAAGTTCTCTTGCAGTCTATTGATTTTGCTAATGAAATTATCGATCTTCGTGCATATGATTTCTCTGTTTTGGATACTTGGGACTTTATGGACAAATGTTTTAGTTGAAGCTACGTTGGGAGCGCATAGTAGAGTCACTGTTGTTTTAAAAGGGGAGCAAGAAAAACGTTGATGTGATTGTTTGCTCAATACAAATCCGTTGGTCATTTGACATGAAGTTTATGTGTTTATGTTGTGGATGTCACATGTTGCACTGATATCCTTGAAGGAAACACTTCTATTTGATTATGAATTAATCGTTTCCACTAATAATGCCTCTTTAAACCTTCCATCTCTGTCACAAGAAGCATGAATTGAACCCTCTGTAGCTTAATGCTTTGAAGGAGTTATCTATATGATGGAAGCAATGTGCCTGAGTCAGTTCATTTGTGGCATACGTTGGAGGCAAATTTTCATCGGCTAATAGCGTAGAGAGAGGGAATATTCAAGGGAGCATGTATAGGCAATCAAGAGCTCTCAAATTGCTATGTGCCTTGAGGACATTGACTTATCAAGTTTATACAGAGAAAGAGCTTCTCTAGAAGGATAGAGTATAGGAGAATTGATGGTTTCATATACTCTAGGGAGAAGAAAAGTACTCATATTGCAGGAACTATTGGCATGAAAGACATCGTGCATGTATTCAGTTTACGTGGAGGGAAGGATGGTTGCTTTAGCACATGGATTCATACTTTAAACCAGAGCAAAAATCTGGATGAAAAACCCATCAGAATGTAGAGGGGTATTGAGTGGGCTGGAGGAAGAAGGACGGGTCAGAGGTCCACTATGATCTCTCTAGAGCATAGATGTCGGGCTTCCATCAGATTTGTTTTTTATTCAACTCTTTAATTAATCATCTAAAACTTCACTGGACAAATATGCATTTCCTGTCCGTGATTGCCTTGGTGAAGACTGCGAAAATAAGAGGTGTTCCAAAGGCTACAATTCGTGCTTATTGCAAAGAGCAAACTAGTACCTCTTCTCAAACTTATTGTCAACTCGCATGGTTGTTCTGAAGCTAATGGGGAGATAAAGAAAGAATTGCATCATTTTAGTTTCCATATGATATTAAGAAAGATACTGAAAGGTTGCCTTTGACTTTAATGTAAATTGCTAATATGAGAAATTGGGTATGATCTAGGGAGTGTTTGTTTGCTTATGCACATGTAAGTGTATGTGGCCTTGTCCTCATCATATGTAGAAGTGAGAGGATAGGTGCAAAGGTACATGTGTGTGAGAGATAGGTGGGCACCGTGAAAAAGAGAGTAAGTGTGTGGAGAGTGTGTGAGTAAGCAGGGAAGAGAAGAAAGGGAAGAGGAGAAGAGAAGGAAGGGAAGCGGGACAAAGAAAAAGGAAGAAGAGAAAGAAAAGAGTGAGAAGGGCTTGTGCACATGGGTGCATGCGAGGTGCAAAGGGTTTCTAGGTGTATGAAAGTTTATGCATGGGTAAGTGTGAGTGAAAGAAGTGAGCGGGTGTGTAAGAGTGTACATGCAAGCAAGTAAGAGAGTGTGTGGAGGGGTGTGCATGTGAATGTGTATGTACTCGTGGGTGCGAAATAACGAAGGGAAGAAAGGGTGAGCCAGGAGAGAGGAAGCTTGTTAGAAGGATCATTGGGGTCAGATACTTATTTGTGCATGTATTTTTCTATCTTCTCTAAGGTTACATTGGAGTGAAGTTGGGGACTTAGGGCGATAAAAGCTGACCTAGCATTAGAAAATTTGGGCAAACTTCATTGTGTGTAGGCATTTTCTCTTGGGTTTAGGTTGTATCAAAAACCTTCTCCAAGAATTCTTGGTGATACATAAGAAGTCTACCCCCTATCTCCACAACCTAATGGACAAGTAGAGAGAACCAACAAGATCCTATGTAATGTATTGGCAAAACTAGTAAATAATAAATGCGCTAATTGGGATAAACAATTACATCATGTTGTTTGGGCATATCAAGTCACCTATGTGTTTAATCTGTGCATGATACAGACGACGGCCTTTGCTTTCAAAACTATATCTAACAAAAATACATTTCATTGCTTTATCATCCAATTTCTTGTGTTATTGTTCACGCACTAATACATATGCCAAAAAACCAAAGACACATAGATGAGTAATATATGGCTTGTGACAATGCCAAGACTCATATGGAGTTATAGATTCTACTTCTTTGACACCTTTTAAGTCATATGTTGTACACATAAAAACCTCAAGCTAGAAGCTATGTGGTAAAGCTTGACTTTTGACCATACACCTTGCCATCTCCATGAGAGACCTATTCTTTCTTTCAACAAATCCATTTATTTGAGGTGTATATGGAACTATACACTAATGTTTTATCCCATGCTCAACCAAAAATGCATTCAAATCAAAAGACATTTATTCTCCCCTCGATCAAAATGGAGGGTGCCCAATTTACATGTTTTCAAATTTTCAACCATAGCCAAAAACTAATTAAAGCACGTAAATACTTTGGACTTTACTTTCAATGGATACAACCATGCATACCTAGAGAAACAATCAATAAAAGTCATGAAGTAAATGTTGTTCCCAAAAGAAGGTGTCTGCATAGGACCACACACATCGCTATGAACAAGCTACAATTTATGAGAAGCTCAAATTGAACCCATTTTGGGAAGGATAAAATCTACATTTTGCCCAAAATACACCCTTCACAGACATGTTTACAAGGTCCCTCAAGTTTGGGTAGAGAATGAAAGAAGTTGGAGAAGCTTGGAGGTGGGAACTTGAGTTGCAAAGAAGGTGATCCAACGAACTAGCATACAGCCTGCCCTAGATCTTTTGATATGCCAAATAGAATTTTTGGGCATGTAGTTAGTGCAATAAAACTCAATGGGTACCTTGGAACATCAATAAGAACAAGTTGATGCAAAATACATGACTTGCACCTTCACTAGCTCAAAAAAACTATATTCTTGGATGGAAGCTATGACTTCAAATACTCAGAAAAGCCAGCATAGAAGCAATTGGAAAAATTTCTTTTAGGAGAATTTTACACATAGGGTTGGCTTTCTAGAATGCATAAAATACCTAATTTTTATGTACCAATGAAAGAGAATTAAACTTAACACTAATTGGGTGTACCCTTGCCTTTTTAGCGTTGTGCAAAATTTGACCCCGAGACCTTCAACTAGAGATTTCTCTAAATTTACAAGAAAAAATGACTTAAAAATTATATGCATAAACTAGAGAGATTATTGAATCTCTAATGCATTCTCATTCACTTAATTTGGAGCTCTATCGAGAAAGAGAGAAGAAGGCTCTACAAGATGACTGAATTTGAGGAAGAAGGGGTAGAGAATAGTGAAGAAGAACCAAGATGATCACCAATGTATATGCATTGCTTCAAATATCATCAAATCTAATTGTACAATGTTATGAGTCATTATGTAGACTCTTGTGTAGCATTCCACGACTCAGATTCATTTGAATCTGAATTCAAATCTTGAATCTTTTCCTACAATCTAAGAAAAGTGAAAGTTGGAGTAATGCCAACTTGTTTATCGTTTGATTGAGAATTAATCTCAGCCACTTCCAAATCGTCGATTTTTTACCTTTTACTCTTCCTAATTACAAAGGTAAATATCTTGAACCTTACACAATAAATGATCATAAGTGATCATATAAATAATACAAAGGAAGAATGTGCACATAAGTGTTACTCTTAAGATACATGCATAACACTATCCATATGATAATTGAAGTGATAATTTTTTCTTCAAGAATAATGAAAGCTTGGTGCTCCTACAACTGCCCCTCAAGCTAAAGTATGCTTGAGTCTTCATTCTCTAAAAGGTTGAATACCTGCCATAGTGTTGAATCTGTATAGCTTTATCCTATCAAGTGGATTTTTCATCATGTTTGCTATTTGCTTTTCAATAGGAAAAGATGAAATGTCAATTTCTTTTGCCATAAGCTTCTCTTTTACAAAGTGGTAATGGAACTCTATGTGTTTTGTCCTTGCATGGAAAATTGGATTTGCAACTAGAAGCATGGAACTTACATTATCTCTAAGTATGTGAGGCTTGGTACTTACATTATCTCTGAGTACAACTCCTTATGGCATATTGCTTCTTGAGTTGCAATAGTTAGATCTCTATACTCTTGATTAGTTAAAGATGAGACAATTTGTTGGTTGCTCCTTGGAACTCCAAGAAACCAATTTTGACCCTACAAATGCTAAGTATCTAGATGTTCTTGATCTATCATCCTTTGCCCCTTCCCAATCTACATCTAAATAGATTTTGATATCTAAATCTGAAGAGTAAGGATAGAAGAAACCTTCATTAAGTGTCCCTTTGAGGTACTTGAGTATTCTCTTTGCAGCATCCATGTGTGGCCTTCTAGGTGAGTGTATGAACTGACTATGCACTCCCATACTATATGATATGTATGGACGTGTGAGTAGCATGTGTCAAGCTAACAACTAGACTTTGATACCCTTTGGGATCATCAATCTGCTCACCTTCATACACACTTATCTTATGATTCATTTCCAAGGGTGTACCTACAATCTTGGTATTCTCCATCTGAACTTGAGAAGTAGGTGTTGAATGCATTTTCTCTAAGTTAGATACATTCCTTCACCTGTATAAATCATTTGCATACCTAGGAAATATGTGAGCTCACCTAAGTCACTGATTTTGAAATACTCTTGCATGTGTCTTTTGATCCTTTGAATTCCATTCAAGTCATCACTTGTCACAATAATGTCATCTACATATACATAGAGATAGATAACCCCATTGTGATTCCTTTTGATGAAAAATGAAGGATCTGAGTTGCTAGGTCTAGACCCTTGATCTTGAAGGTATGTAACCAACACGTAGTTCCAAGCTCTAGGAGCTTGTCTTAATCCATACAATTATTTCTTACGTTGTCAAACATAAGATATATGATTAGGCTTTTCAAAACCTAGAGGTTGTGACATGTATACCTCTTCACTTATCCAACAATTTAGAAATACATTTTTCACATCAAGTTGGAGGAGTCTCCAATTTCTTGCAGCAATTACACTTATCAATGTTCTGATTCTATTCATCCTTGCAACTATTGAGAATGTTTCCTCATAGTCTATACCATGAGTTTGTGAGCATCCTTTGGCAACTAATCTAGCATTCTAGTTGCAAATTGATCCATCTTGGTTCCTCTTAAGTTTATATACCCATCTGCAACCAATTACCTTTTGATTGGATGTGATTAGGACCAGTTCCCATGTGTCCATCTCCTTCAAGTCATCTACTTCTTCTTTCATAGCCTTTTCCCAATTAGGGTTTTCCTTTTCATCTTCAAAAATTGAGGGTTATTCTAAAATTAAGTCCTTTTCCAAATAGATTGAATGCTTTCTAACAAATGTGGAATCATGTCCATTCTTCTCCGTTGTTGACCTTCTAGGTGCTTGCCTGGAGCATTCTCCACACTCTTGCATTTTTGCTTTGCCTCTTGATTTACATAGATTGTAATCCTTTTCCCTTTCATTGTGATCATCATCTACATCACTTCATGGATCCTGGATCTCTGTATCATGCTTGCTTGCTAGTTGATGGAAATCATAATCAAGATCATATGGTAGAGTTACCTTTTGTTTGTCTTCATCATACCATGATCTGTGTTCTTCAAACACAAGTGAAATTCTTGGTTGAAGGGTTTTAGAACATGTAACCCATCTGAGTTGAATCATATCCAATAAATATTGCCTTCGTTGTCCTTTCATCTAGCTTACCTCTTATTTGTGAAGGTACATGAACATAAGCTAATTAACAAAACACCTTGTAATGTCCAAGACTAGGTTTTCTTCTATGCCATGCTTCATAAGGATTCATACCTTGAAGTGATATGGATGGTAGTCTATTGATAAGGTACACAATAGTTGAAATATCATCTACCCATAGATAATGTGGCAACCTCTTTTCTTCTAGCATTGTTCTGGCTTATCCACCCAATGTCTTGTTTTTGCTCTTTGCAATTCCATTCAGTTGAGGAGAGTACCTAGTATTTACTTCCCTCTTAATACCTTTATCCTACAAGAAATCATCAAATTCCGTGAAGAAGTATTCTCCCCCTCCATCATATTTGAGTTTTCTTGAGTGATCTACATGTATGGATCTCCACATGTGCTAGATGATTTTTGAAGCAGTCAAACACTTCATTCTTATTCTTGATAAAGTATAGAATAATCCATCTACTATGTTAATCAATAAATGAGACATAATACCTTTATCCTACCAATGAAGGTTCTTGTCTTGTCCCCCATACATCTGTATGTACTAAGTCCAATAAGTTGTTTGGGGTACAACCTTTGTGGTTGAATGCTTGTCTTTGTGCCTTTCCAATATGACAAGCATCACACCTATTGATCATGTGTTGCTTTGATATGTTTAGCAACCCTAGAACACTTTGATCCCTGCATATATCCTTCAAGGTTCTTTCATTCATATGAGCTAGCTTCTTATGCCACACTTCAAACACACTTAGGGCTTGAGACCCAAAGTTGAATAGAGCTACCATGCTTCTCACCTTTAGTTATCTTCTTGAAGCCTTGACATGGATCTTCACAAAAGTTCCATGTTGGGTGAACCTAACTTGCAAGCCTTTCTCAACTATTTGGCCTGCACTTATTAGGTTTCTTGTAATAGTGGGAACATAGAGTACCTTGCTCAGCATGTTTGTCCTGCCATTGGAAGCTTTGACATTACCAATCTTCTCCACATTATGCTTTATGCCATCCCCTCTTTGGACTTCCTTTCTATGCTTTGGACTTTCCAAGTGAGAAAAGAGATCTATGTTTCCGACAACATGATTTGAGCAACCTAATCTATGTAGAATAAATGAGCATCCTCTTTACCTTCCTCGTGGCTAAGATTCATCAAGAGCGATATGTTTTCATGTTGTTGATCTTTAGAGTAATTGTTGTAGTCCTTTTTGTTATTGTTTCTATTGAAGTTGTGTCCACCTCTACCTCTATTGTTGGCATGTCCACCTCTTCCACTTTCTTTCAAGGTCTTCCCATTGAACAAACAATCCATAGTGGTGTGGTTGGCCTTATTGCATATGACAAAAGGTCCAAATTTCTAGCCTTTGGTTTTTTCATGCTTTGGTCTGTTCATCTCCCCTTTCCACTTGCTCTTGCATGCAAATTTGGCTTGGGAAGTCTCCTCTTCACCTTCTTCCTTCTTCTTGACTTTTAGCTTCTTGTCCTTCCTTTTTGCATATAGAGCACTAGTTGAATTAACATTATAGGATTTACCTTCCTTTATGCTATTGTTGGATTCTTGATTCAAGATTTGTCCAAGAAAGATGTTGAAGTTTGGGTTTTGCACATCCGTGATTAGTTCATATGCAATGCTGAAGGATTTCCATTGCTTGTCACTTCGGATCCCATTCAATATCTGCCTCATGATGACCTCTTCTTCAAGTGTCTCTCCAATGGATGCCAATTGATCTGCAATCTCCTTGACCTTTGCACAAAACTCTATAATATTTTGTTTTGGATTCTTCTTTATCTACTTAAACTCATTCCAAAGATGATTCTTTCTAGATTTTGTATTAGTAAAAAAGAAACTATCTAGGGCATCCCATCTTTCTTGAGATGTCTAAGATCCTCTAATATGTGGTAATAGAAAATCAGAGATAGAGTTTAGTATGTGTGACCTTGCTTGAGCATCCCTTTCACCCAAAGTGTGAGCTTATCTGTTTCTTCTTGAGTAGGTCCTCCTTTGGATCTTACAATAGGCATTGCTTCATCACCTAATACAATCCCATATAGATTCCTACCTTGGAAATAGGCCTCCATTCTGATTTTCTATGGACCTGCATAATTGTTTCTATCAAGCTTCTCAATCATTGATGGAAATCCATCTCCCATCTTGAAGTTGCTCTGATACCACTGAAAGAAGTTGGAGAAGCTTGGAGAAGGTGGGAACTTGAGTTGCAAAGTGATGAAGGTGGTCCAACAAGGACCTTCCCTAGCTCTTTGGATATGTCAAATAGAATTTGCAGACATGTAATTAATAAGTAGTTGCAAAACAGATAACTTATACCTTCACTAGCTCACAAAAAATTTATATTCCTCGATGGAAGCTATGACTTCAAATACTCAAAGAATCCAACACAATAGCAATTGGAAAACTTTCTTTTGGGAGAATATTACACATAGTTTTGCCTTGTTTTAATGCATAAAAGCCCTAATTATTATCATTCAATGAAAGAGAATTAAACTTAACATTCATTGGCTGTACCCCTAGCTTTTTGGAGGATAGATTATGAATTATTAATCCTCATCACAAATTTCCCTAACCTTCCCAAAAACCAAATAATTGAAGAATTGTTGGCCACAACTATCACTTCCAATGCATATCTAGGTTCTAAAAAGATGATACAAAGTACATTCTCTAGAGAACATAAAGGAGTTTCTACTACTACATGCGAGGTCATTTTTCTATTGGCAAAATAAATCTCACACCTACAAAAAATTTAAAAGCATTTATATTTTATTTTTTATTGAGGGACAATTTTCCATTCACTTAGTTTAAGGTGCTTGAGCCATTGTATTGTTTGTTCCATGTTCTTCCCTATCCACATTTATAAGTTTTTATACTACCCCTAACTAAGAAGTACAAAAGGTTTAAACCACAAATGAATAAGAATGTACACACTTTTTAACTCTATGGCACACATGTTATGTTATGGGTTAGATGACTTTGTGAAATTTCAAGTCTAAGGAACGACATAATTTTGAATTCAACTATATCTCCATTAGAAACCCGACAATCTAATCCCATCACCTTAAAATAAAAAATCAACCACTTCTAAGTCATCCAAGAAGTGATTCTAGACTCACAGTATTTAGGAGGATCAAGAGGCACTAACAACACTCTCACATTTTGAACTTGGGTATGCTAACATCAAGAAAGCTAATAGGGTTATGAACATCCCTCTATCACCAAGGCAGCATCACAGCCCATCCTCCTTTAGCTAGCTCACTTGCTTCTCACCTTTCTACCTCAACTCATTCACCTTCCATCTATTCACCTACACCTCATTGCCCGACTCAGCTCATTCACCTTCCAGTCATTCACTTGCAACTCATCCCTTTTCCTTCGTCACAATCACCATTTGCATGGCATCACTCCCATGGTCACAAGTTTCAACTCATAAATCAAATACCTCTCATAATCACTTCCATCAATTGAAGCCAAAAATTTGCCAATTATAGGAATAGAAACCTAAGTGCAATATAACTATTATCGAATTTGAAGCCAAACCAAAGGGGAGCAACCATCTATGGATTATATATATATATATATATATATATATATATATATATATATATATATATATATATATATATATATATATATATATATATATATATATATATATATATGTGTGTGTGTGTGTGTGTGTGTGTGTGTGTGTGTGTGTATTAGCCAATTAAATGAGCATCTAGCTTAAAATCTCCTTAACATCCCCCAACATCATACTAAGCACTAGCCTAGTTTGCATATATTTAGTTTGTATTATTTCAATTTTTAATAATCACTCTATATTTATTTCATCCTCATTTATATTTCATAACTATATCCTTCCATTGTAAAAAAAATGAGAAGCAAATGAGTTCAATACTTTCATTATAACTATCCATTTTCAAGATGGAGAGATCGATAGTGACAAGCAACCTTTCAAGTCAAAAAATTTGGTACACTTTAAGAAATGCATGAAAATCCTAAAAGGGAAGAAAAAGTGATAATAGGATCTTGGCATTACTAGGGCCAGTTGCAATTCCATATGAGAAAGTGGGCTAGGATCACTCACAAAAGACCACCACTAGCCACAATTCCCACCATTGGCCTAGATCTAGACAACTTGGACCATAATATCTTGATCAACCAAGGTGGACCAAAGATGAACTAAGGCAAGTGTACCAAAAAGAGAAATACCTACTTGACAAAGGTTGCTGCAAAGAATACCCTTAGGGGAAAAAATGAACCATGCATGGGCCTTTTAGATTAAGGAGTGATTAGTGATGGACTAATAAGAAGAGTATGGTGTCCAAAGTCCATGCCCTATAAAATACTAGGCTGATGGGGGGAGAGGGGATATATTTCTCCCTTATTCAATGAGCTGCCTCTAGAGAGAGAAGGAATCTCGTAACTTGGCTGGGCCCAAAAATTTAAAATTTCTAAAAAGTTAAAAAACTCATCATAACACTTGAGAATGGACCCCTCATTACTTTTAAGGGTCAAAAGTACTCTTTTTTATGCCAAATTCAAAATCCGTGCATGCTCTGAGCTGAAAAATATGAATTTTTTCAAAAATTCTCAAAAAAGAGTTATTTCGCTCTTAAATCTCACACTTTCTTACCTAGGTCCCAAAAAGTCATCTTTTTCCACTACTTTCTCTCTATAGCACACCAATGAAGCTCTTGTTTCTACATTCCAACCTACCTGCATCTCCTATCTCAAACCACTATTGTAGCTTAAAGACCTTCAACTTCAATGACAACATCTAAAGCTTCTAAGCGACCAAAAGATGAAGTCCTCACATTAAGATGTCACAATATTAAAGCTATAGATGGACAATGGCTATCACAAGAGTACTCCAAAGGTGCATGCATGTACATGCAATCCTGTAGAGTTGGGCCTCATCGAGGTAGAGATCATGGGAACTTGGATCTTCATTGGAAGGAAAGCTACTTGGCTTCAAGAAGCACAAAAACAATGGATGGTTGCTATTGTACAACATGTTTTTACAATGGCAACTATGAAACTCGAAAACTCCATAAAAATGAGATATCCTCTGAATTGTAAGTATTATTGTACACTAATGTATGTTTTATAGTGTTGAATATATTTGTGAGATATTTAGATATGCTTTTGTTTATTTCATATATATTTCCTTCAACTTTGGTGGAATAGCATACACTTCATAGTTTACGGGTACTTTCTAGGAATTGCATGCGGATGTTGGCACACTAGTTTATCTAGAAATAACTCGTGCTCAACTTTACCATGATAGAGTTTTCTTTTACGCACATAGATATGTTGTACCCTCTACACTGAATGGTTTTGGAAGGTTAGAGAGAATTGAAGTACATTCTCTTCTTAGCTTGGAGTGTCCAAAACCTGATATATGGTTCATATCATCTTTGAGCACAAGATGGTAATGGATATACGTAGCTCTTTGAAATTCACAAAAGTGTCTAGATATGTAGGTTTCGACTTGTCTTTTCCCATCCATTGTTTTGTATATTTATTTCAAGGATTCTCATTCCAAGAGATTTCCACCATGTTCATGTGTAAAGATATCACATATGAGTAAGCCAAAAGGCTTCTAGGTGAAAATTGGGGTTTGATAGAAGGAATTGCAAAAGGTGATAAATATCTTTGTAAAATAGGTGGAATATGTATAGGATTTTGATATTTGAAACAACATACTTCATTATACATTAGATTCTACTATGATCATTGGATGTGGAAACTTGGGCAATGGATAGCATTTCAAAGTTTAAAGGGATCTTTACATTCATTTTAAATAAAGCTTAAATTGCCCAACAATGAAACAAAAACTATTTTAGTGAATCATCATTGGACCTTGGCTAATCTAAGAGAACACTTGGTGATTATGGGGTTTGAGGGACTAACTCAATCTGAATTCAAAATACAAGGACATAAGGTGGGAAAAGTTTTGTGCCTTTGTAAAAGTAATCTTTTCATTATTGTTTTTTTTTAGTTTTATAACTTCAATTTCTTGTAAATTGATTATAGGTGGGAAGAAGATTGGAATACAAAATGAAAGTCCCTATAGATTGGAGTGAAGATGGAACTAAACTCTCATTGTCATAGTCTTTTTGTAACCTGATGATGTCACTTTTTGGGTCCTATTCATTGTACCTCATGGTTTTTGCACTTTCAAGAAACTTGTAAAAAATAAGATAAATGATACATGTTAGATATTGTATATACCTTCTTATTTGCAATGGTAATTTCAAAACTTTTGGAATGTCAAAAGTCTACGTTCACTAATTTGAAATGTGTTTGTTCATGTTTGTCATTAGAAACTCATTTTTTTAACTTTCACTACTTTATTATGTACTTTTAAAAGTGGACCCAATCACTTTAAAAACTTGAAACTACTATAAAAATGGGTTCTATGTGCTCATTTCTCACATTGGCACTCACAAAGAGCTAGAAAATCTTGCAAGTCAATAGAATACTATGCCTGCATGCAATGTCTGCTAGCACTTCCACTCCCATCAAATCTGCTTGAGATCTATTCATGGAGTTCTTGGATAGTACAGACTACAAAGGTTGTATAGATTTGTATGACCTAGTCTATAGAGCCCCTAATCTTGAAGGGAATCTAACCATGAACCCTGATGTGCTCGAGGAGATTATTTATTTCCTAGAATTCTATATCTTACAACATGCCATAGATATTCTAGCATATGAATGTAAATAGGTCCCCTATGACCTACTTTTTTTACATCCATAAAGGAGATGAGGCCTTTGTAAAGCGCCTAAAGTGTTTCATGGCTATTGTTGAGGATGCAAGGCACTTGTTAGATGACACAGTGCCATTAATTAAGCGATTAAATAGGAAGATGGGAAGAAAATATCTATCCTACTTACATTGCAACAATAATATTTTTTGTCAATGAGGAGCCCAAACCTACACCCATGGACCTACCCCATCTTGTTACTAGGGGTTTTTTAGATGATAAAAAGGAACCGCAAATAGAAGCTCTCAACTTTTTAGAAGAGAGTGAAAAAATTTGTAGACAATTTCCTCATGGCATAGGAGACAAATCGAACGAAGCTAGTAGTTTAGAAAATTGTCCACCCTCCAACTTAAAGCCCTTGGAACCCACTTTTAGAGGTAAAGATGGAAATGTTTTCTATGGTGCTTGTCGATGGAGAAAAATTTTTATTCTTACATGATATTGAGAAGGAATTCACTCTATGCCTCGACAAATGCCTAAGTATTTTTTGTTCAACCTCGGATGTTCCCATGGACAATGCTTCTGACAAAATTGAAAAATCAACCATTCCATTTGGTGATTCAGTTGCAGACACCATTGTTACACTTATGTGTTCCTCGAGTAGCTTTGATGTGAACCTTTTCCCTATACATGGGCACTTTTTACTCTAGTGCTGGCTAGAGGTTTTTTCCCCATGTTACCACATACTTGATACTCTCATATGTGGTGGTACTTTGTACTTAGGGATATTATTCAGCTCTTACTTTAGTTCAGTTCATCGATCAATAGAGAGAGCTATTCCAGCCATTGTCTTCTCCGTGTGTCTTGCTTCGTTTGTGCTCCTTGTGTGTGCTTCTCGTGTGTCTCTCGCACTTCCACACACACCCAACAACCATTGCATTTGTGTGTGAGGAGATTTTGAGTGATGTCAACCAAAATGCCTCTGAAGAGGATTTGGCCATAGCAAGGGAAAGAATTTTGGAGAAAAAGATTCCAACATCCCCTGTTGTGGAGAAAATTGGCATGGCTCACTCTTCCATTCCACTAGATGCAATGGGAAGAGAAGAGGATGAGGATAGGCTTCAAGATGTAAGTATCTAATGACATTTATGATTGACTATGTTTCATATTTGTACTCATTAAATGTCTATGTGCAGGAAGCAATTGAAGTCAATAGATTTGAAGCAAGGAAGATTTTGTAATTATCCACAAGGTCTTTTTCCCTAGAGAGACTTCATGACCAATTGTGTAATTTTGGTTAGGAAGTCCTTTGCCTTTACTACACTAGGATTTATCTTTAGAGGAAAAATATTAGGTCAAATAAGAATAGCTTTGAGACTTGGATTGATATACCTCCATTTAATATCCCAATCAAGTTTGACTTCCCAATTGCCACTATCTTTTCAAAGAAGAAAGAATGTAGTGGAGAGGCTCAAGTCCAAGAGCCAATTGTAAAAATTCAAAATAGCAATTATGCTTTTTTCGATTCCCATGTGCATTCAATTGTCTATTGTGTCTTTGTTTTTGACAAATTCATATGTTTTGCATAGCTAAATGAGTGTTCCCTTTAAGTTTATGTTGCCCAAAGTACTTGCAATGGCCTACCAATGCCAAAAAGACATATAGAGCGATAGAGAGATATACAGATAGACAGATAGGGAAATAGAGAGATAGACATATAGATAGATAGACAGATAGGCAGATAGATAGATAGATAGATAGATAGATAGATAGATAGATAGATAGATAGATAGATAGATAGATAGATAGATAGATAGATAGATAGATAGATAGATAGATAGATAGATAGATAGATAGATAGATAGATAGATAGATAGATAGATAGAGCGATAGAGAGATATACAGTTAGACAGATAGAGAAATAGAGAGATAGACAGATAGATAGATAGACAGATAGGCAGATAGATAGATAGATAGATAGATAGATAGATAGATAGATAGATAGATAGATAGATAGATAGATAGATAGATAGATAGATAGATAGATAGATAGATAGATAGATAGATAGATAGATAGATAGATAGATAGATAGATAGATAGATAGACCAATGGCCACTCCCATGTTTCTGTGGCAGGCCCGTTTTTGGCTATTCTTGGCTATTGCAAGCACGCTAAGCACAAAATACACACCCCGAGTACATGAAATAGTTGCTTAACTTGATAAATAGTGTGGAAGACTAAGATACTCATGTGCAATGACAAAGAGACACTTTTAAATACTTAGGAGACATAGACTTCAAAACATGTACACTAAGAGACAAACACTTTGGAGAACAAATATAATAAGAAGAAGATTATATTAATCATTTGGGATATACAAAAAGCTCTCTCAACGTTATTCCTCCTAATCCTTCTAGCTAGTTGCATATTTTTAGGTTGTATTGTCACTCTCTTTGCATGGATAGCACAATGGTTAGAGTCCTCCAACATTGAGATTAGATATGCCTTTGTAGCTTCTTCGAGTGCCTCAATGGCCATCCCTTGAATATAAGTCCAACACAATAGCTTTGGAGCTCTTCCTTCACAACTCTTGCAAATGGCCTTCGTGGAATAAGAAGCTCCATAGATTTTTTATAATTCTGAATCTCTGCAAACGCTTTGGTTTTTTTGTTGTCGTTGTGGTCTATGACGTGGTTGATAGTTATCTTTCTTCTTGGAGCACGCCTAGATGGTCCTACCTCATCATTTACTTGCTCTACCCGACTTTGCTCTCTTTCTTCATTGATTGTTCTTTGTCCTTGTCACTAAGATATGTTCATGGTTCCATGGTAGGTCGTTAACACTTTCTTCATATGAGGAACTCTCTAAATTTGATGTAGACTAATGACCATGCCAAACACAAGCCATAGGTTGTTCAGTAACAGCTAACAAGTGTTCTTTCTGTGATACAAATAAAGGATAAAGTGATCCAACTTTGCTTCCTTTTGCAATAACCATATTGCCCTTTGATATGTGAAAGGTCTAAGCATAGAAGACCACCTTGTAACCAAGGTCATCAAGTTGACCAACTGACATCAAACTGCATGATAATTGAGGTACATTGCGTACATTATGCATAATAAATTTTGAACCATCAATGAATTGCACAACCGCATCTCCAATCCCCACAACATCACATTGGTAAGAGTCACCAAGTCTCACGGTACCAAGAGACTTTGCTGCATAATTAGAGAACCATTCTCTATGTGGTGTCACATGGAAAGAAGCACCAGAATCTAGCAGCTAGGTTTGGGAAAGAGAATCAGCCATTAACGCCTCAGTTGGCAGAGTATTATCAAGTGTCAACACATTAGCATCATCAGAAATAGCATTAATTTCTTCAATGTTCACAGTCCAAGTAGATGGTGCAGGTAACTGTTTAACATGCCCATCAACATTATGTCCTTTACCTTTAGCATTCTTTAATGCATAACAGTCTTTCTTCATGTGTCCTTTCTTATGACAATAATGGCATTTGATATCCCTCTTCCTTGATTTACTTCTACTCTTATTCCGTTGACCATTCTTTTCCTTGTTCTTGCTTCTACCACGTTGTTGATTCTTTCCTTGGTAAGAATCACGAACATTATATGCATCTCCACTCTGAGTGCCAACCATAGATTTCTGCGAATCTCCTCACTCAAGAGTGCTCCACATATGTCATCATAGACGAGTTTACCACCATGTGCACTATTGCTAATAGCTATGCAAAATGTGTCCCATGATGATGGAAAGGTGCATAACAACAATACTGCTTTCATTTCATTTCCATATCCATTTTTTGAGCCTGTAACTGAGAGAATATAGCATCAAACTCATTCAGATGAGAAGCAACACTATCTATATCATACGAAGGTCATATAATTTTCTCACCAGATAGACTTTATTTGATGCCATCTCTTTTTCATATGTATTGCATAACTTCTTCCAAAGCTCCTCTGCACTTTCACGGTCTAATACTGTAAAGTAAACATTATCTGTCAAGTGCAAGCAAATGGTAGACCTGGCCATTTCAGCTAACTCATCCCAATCATCTTCATCCATGTCAATAGGCTTCTTTGAAATTCCATTTACTGGCTTCCATTGCCTCCTTTGAATCAGCACATCTTTAATCTGATTCTTCCATAGAGCAAAGTTTGTGCCATCAAAATTTCGGATCTCAAAATGGTCTTTGCCCTGCAAGTTATAGCTCCTCCTCGGAACACTACCACTAGACCCTGATCCATCGGATGTGCCTAAGACCTCTGATGCCATGATGGTAGAGAACTGAATAGAATGATAATGGAGCTAGAAGAGTCCGAACACCAACGAATAAGTGTATCAAGGAGTAAATTGATCACTATATAGTTGACAAAACTAGAAATCTGGAATAATTCTACCAGAGTATCCTCTGCAAAATGAGCATATGACCAGTGTCAAAATATCATAAAACTACGAGTACTAACATGTTTTCCTACATAGTGAATCACTGACTCCACTGCACATAATCAGTTACCCAATAAAAGCCAACTAGGCTTATCAAACACCTATGAACAACTATCATACATCTCCTATGGCGAGGCTGGGTAAGTATTCCACCTGCATCACCGAAGAGACCCTGACATCTGGGTGTCTCCCAGTTAAGAAAACCTCACCACAACCCTCTTTATCAAACGTAAAAGGATTTATGCAAAGAACATAACCGCTATATCAATGACCACATGGACATACATAAGCAGTATCCACAGAAGCATACATGGTGTGTATGTGCTCAATATATGCAGTAAAAATGACACCAAAGGCTGAATACACAGCCCAAAAACTAGCCAATAACACTTGCAAGTGTTTATCAACTCTGATGTTTTATGCTCAAAAAACCTGCATAAATTTGCAGCAACTGTTCCCACAAAAACTGAAACCTTTCAAGGAACCTATAGTTTTATGAGTGTGGCTGAAAACACAGCCCCAAAGGTTGATATTTATTGTCGCAGAAGTACAAAGTCTTCTTGATGTTCTTAGACCTGTGTGAAGAGAACTATGTGCAGAAGTACTCCAAAATGACTCCAAAAGACACCCAAAAATGCTTCAAAAATAGGCTTTGAAAGCAAAGAATGAAGCTTTGAGAGACCAAAACATGTTCAAGGTAATTTCAACCTTAGTCTTTCCCCTTCTTTAGACATCATAAGAGTGTAGCTTAGTGGCAAGAGATTGCCATGGTTAAGCGAGCTCCGGGGGGAACAATATTGGGATGGGTGACCTCTCGGGAAGTACCGGGAACCTTTATATTCCTTGATCGTTGATGTCCTCCCTCGTAGGTGACTTTGGTGACTCGAATGACAAGGTATGCCAAGGTCTATTGCTTGATCGCCACCTTAGTCGTAAGCCTTTGGGGGGGGGGGGGGGTGGGGGTGCTCGCTTCGCTTGCACAAAGGGAACAAAGCTTTTGCCTCGAATTGCTCTGATACCAGTGAAGTATTTTGGTGGCAATGCACCACAGTGCACTCTCCTTCTTGAGATCTCCAGACGATACGCTCAGAGTAGAAAACTGAGCTCCTAAGGCCACACACAGTACTCTGCATAGAGGCTGCAGAATACGCAGAAAACACAGTACATGGGGAGCACGAAGACAAACTTCTTAGGTCTTACAAATGTGGTCAAACTTATAGACTGTAACGAACTAGGCCACTATATGTTTTATTAAAGAACATATACAAAGAAGTGTTGAGTGGCCATTTGGCCTTTCACATGGACACTAACGGTAATAATGATGACATCCACTTCTCTCTTGCAATATCATGTTGTATCTTTCTTGAAATCTTGACTCACATGCTTGTTCCATTGCATATTTTTTTGAGATTGTTGTATGGAAAAACCAGTTGAACATTTCTTCTAAACAGTTCGATTGCAGTAGACCACCCCTATGATGGGTGTTTTTTAAGTAAACACATTTATCTCTATAATGTGACTTCTCCATTCCTTAATGTGCACTAAAAATGTCCAGTGATCCATATCGATTCATAAAATATGCTCCATGTTCAAAAAGAATATGCTATGGTCTAGTCAATAAGATATACATGTGGTATTTAATACCAAATAAGATATACATGTGGTATTTAATACCAAATAAAAAAATGTAAGCAAAACTTACTATGTAATATGTAATGTTTCTTTCTCCCCATGATAGGATGGATGATTGTGTAAAATCCTTCAAAGTCACTTGGAATAATCTCGTTGTGAAGCATTAGTGGAAACCAAACCCATCAAATATAACGATTGATATAAGGATAACCAAACCTTCTTTCTCTTATTAATAATATCAACCTGACTGTCATTGTGATTAATTGAACATAGGTCTTTCCAAAGCTCCCATTTCCCATCATCTTGACTATTCACATCTCTTTTAAAAAACGTCTTGCCTACTTCCAAGTCATTGAAACTTGTTGTAAAATCTCTTGAGACTCACCATACTTCTTAACAACTAAAGATATATGGCCACCATGACAACCAATAGAATTGAGAAGATCTTCTATTTTTGGATTTCTATTGTAGACCTCTCTAGTGGTTTCATTGCAAATTCATATTCAACATGGAGCTTCAAAATCTATCTCTCTCTGGTTGCACATTGTAAGTAAAATGGGAAGCGGATCCTAAAGTTTTATCACCCATTGCATGGTCCATAACTTCATTCATTAGCATCACACTCAACCTTTCTAATCGCCGACCCTTTATAATTTGGCACTCATCAAGCTTTAGTATGAACTTTAATTTAGCATTACAGTTTGCACAAAAGAGGAAATATTACCTTAATTTAACACTTGAATGTAGTAAAACTTCAACACCAAATTAAATGTAGTACAGTTACCTTTGGCTGTTGAACTATAAGGGACTCTAAATCATATGTTTTTCTCAAAAAATTGTTTTCTCGTATGTGGATGGGTTAAAGTATATTTTTCCACTGTGTATGGTTGAAAATGATGAAATTTGAACAAAGTCATATTTTGGGGGATGCATAGTCATGGATTTGATGATGTGGCACTTACTTTTAGAGGGAGTTTGAAAATTATACTTTTTCTAAAAGAAAAAATGAGTCCAAAAAAGTGACTTCTAGCATATATATTAAAAAATGGGCCCTTTTAAGTAGATATACACTGAAAATGAGACTTTTTTTTAAAATCATTTTTTTATTCAAATACGTGCATGAGTTGATGATGTGGAAATAGATTCTCTTGCTCTCTCTCTCTAGAAGAAGAAGGAGAGGGGCCTAGTAAAGCCTAAAAAAAAGCCTACTCTAGCTTATTAAAAAGTGCTCTATTAAATGCACTCCCCTTAAACAAGAACAAAATTAAGCTTAATCCATAAAAATTAGGGATTGTTACAAGGCCCATGTAGGGTTCATTTTTTCCCCTAATGCAATGTCTCAAATACTAAGCCAAGTTCTTCAACTACAACAATAAGAATATCAAGGTTCTTTTGTAAAATGAGATAGATCTAGAACAGAGTAACAAACTATGGAGGATAATAAAAAGCTTGTTGTGAGGCTAGGGGTTAAGTTTAGTGTACACTAGTAGAAGCACCTTCAGTTATTGGAGTAGCTCATTCAATTGGTGTTGAACTTAAATTCCTCCCTCTCAAAAGTGAGGGTGCTACTTAACCCTTCTTAGGAAATTAATTGGATTTTTATATGCAACACATGTATGTGTGCGCTATGTGACATCCGTTTAGATATCTATGTTCACGTACTCGATTGGACCACCTATAATAGTAATACTCGAGAACATGTCACCACTCTACAAAACCACTCTATAGAACACAATTTGCCCATTGGATTTAAAGCTGAATTGAACCACATGACTATAGGACGTAAAACTGAATTCAACCACATGATTAATATCTTTAACTCCACTAATAAGATTGACTATACGATATAAATTTATGTGGATCGACAAAAATGTGTCCAATACATTTAAAATAAGAATAAGTTCCTTCATTCTCATTGCTTTATGATCAAGACTAAACTTAGCTAGAGATGCAAGGTGTAATGGGGCATTAAGTAATGGATCTATAAGTTCAATTACTTATAAAACTACTCGGATGCCATGAAGGAGAAACTATTGGAATGGTTGATTATATATCGAGGCATTTGGACAATGACGAAGCCTTGGAGAAAAAATAGGAATGAAAAATGCAAAAGATGTAAGAATCAAGAGGATTTTTAGCAAATTTTAATTGGGTGCAAAACTTCTAAATTTTTCGTAGACTATCTCTTGAAATTCTGCAAATTTCTACAACCTTAACCAATTGAATACAAAGAAAACTCCTTGAAGCGATGGAAATACATGGATATACCTCTTTGGAACCTTTGGAGAGAAGAATACCCATTGTTATGTTGGAATGGAAGGCATGAAATTGCCTTTTTAGGAACCAAAACTCATGATCTTTTGGTGCTAACGTACAAGTTAAAGAAATTAGTTGTCACTTGCATGAGCAAGTTGAAGGAGTACCCTACTAATATTTACTCTCTTATTTGAGAGAAAGAGACCAAGCTTAGATATTAGAGAGAAAAAGTGGTATCCCTCTAGTCCACATCTAGATGTTATATCATGTTTTCCTCTTTGAGATGTAATTTCCTATGATTGGAGGAGCTTTTCCCCGCCTTTTGAAGTCTTGTATATTTTTTTCCATTTCTCTAATTTATTTCTTGTTCTCTAGAAAAAAAAAGTATTCTATCCTATTTTACTTTTTAGTGAACGATGACTCAAAGTGTTTTTATTAATTAATTTATTATTATTATTACGTTTTAAAACAAACTTGAATGTTTAGAAATCCCCACACCCATGTTTCAGCGTAGGATACTTGAGCTTTTAACCTTCTCGCCAAACTCTCAAGTTTGCTACCGCTAAACCCTCTTTATTCTTTTTTTCAGTCAAAATTTATTCCGTTACCTTCTGTTTAAAAAAAAAAAGGGATGCCGAGGGGTAATTCTTGACCGGTTCAGTTAAGGTGACCTTATTTTGGAATAAGTCAAGCTTTTTGGAGACTGTGTCGCGATGAGAGTGGTCTTTCCGGGCTGCTGGGGGAAAGTAGAAAAATAGAGAGGAACACGCGAGAAGGACCGGTCCCGGTATTAAAAATAAATTTCATGCCGATTGTGGCTGTATCAACTTCGTTCACGTACCGGAGACTGTAGCTCTTCATGGCTCCTGGAGTCGATGAAGACGTGGACGAGTCCCGCCAAACTCTGGTACGCCATTTTCAATTCAGCGAAGAGGAACACGCTTTTGATAAAGAAGAGCAGGTCGAGGTGTTGTCTGAAGAGACTCGTCCATTTTCATGGAAGAAGCTATGGCTTTTCACCGGCCCTGGAGTTCTCATGAGCATTGGTTATTTGGATCCTGGAAACTTGGAGAGCGATCTTCAATCGGGCGCTATTGCTGGATATTCTCTCCTTTGGCTTCTCATGTGGGCAACCATGATGGGACTCATCATACAACTGCTTTCCGCGCGTTTGGGAGTAACGACTGGCTATGATCTAGCCGAAATTTGCAGAGAAGTTTACCCTTTTTGGACTAGAATTATTCTTTGGTTAATGGCGGAGGTTGCCATAATAGGAGCTGATATCCAGGAGGTTATTGGTAGCGCCATTGCTTTGCGTATCCTATCCTTTGGTTATATACCCCTTTGGGGAGGCGTTCTGATTACAGCCATGGATGGGTAAGCAACTTATTTTACTTCGAAAATTTGATTAACTTCGTACATTGGATTTAAAACTATTGCATTGTTCCCATACCTGAGCTGAATCGAAGCTCTGCACACGTTACAGTTTCTTTACTGTTTTTCTGGGTAGTAATGTTTATCATATCGTTCTTAAGCAATGGATCTATTGCTTAATTGTCGCTTGTTTTAAAGTGCGCATATAAGTTTATATTTGCTTTACACGTGAGTCAGGTTTCTATGATGGTTAGGCTTGTTGATTTTTGGTCATACGGACTCAATATTTTTTGCCCATTACATAAGGTCTCTTTATTAATGTTACGGGAGAGCAAAGTCCCCAAGAGTTCCTTTACATTGGCCTTCATGAGTTTTATGAAATGAGGTTAGTGAACTGAGGTATACGATTTGTGAGATCAGTAGATAAAGCATACTAAGAATTAGTGATGTATGCTTCCGAGAGCTCCTTGGAAGGCCACGACAAAGCAAATATGTGCCCTCAAAGAGTACTACATATGCTCTAGGTTCCACCATAAAAGCTTCAATGCTATATGTTGATGAGAGAATGAATTATTAAGAATGCTTCTTATTCGTGGATTGATCGACATTTCGCAACTAGAAAATAAAGATTATGCTAGATTCCATGATCCCACTATAAAGCTTGGGCTGGGTTGTGTTGGGTTCTCGTCATCATGTAGTAATGAGGAGGAACTTGAAATCTAGAATTAAAGAGAAAACATAGTAATAGAGAAAGCATATGGAGAGAAAACAGAGATAAATTTAAAATTTCCATATATTAATGGAAAATATTGATTAAATACAGCAAAATATGATTGGAATACAGCAAGAAAACTGCTGTGCATACATGAAAATTGATGTTGAATCTAAATAATATAATGAAAAGGCTGTGTAGAGTCTCAGAGAAGAGGTATAGGTTGAGAACATGTGGCGGAAAGTGAAGAACAACCACAGGACTGAGAGGAAAGGCTGAGAGCTGAGAATTCCTTGTGGCTGCGATGAGCTTCACTTGAGGTTGAGTGTTGTTGATGAGACCTTCTTGAAGAAAATACCTGCCTATGGATTTTTGATTGAGAGGGATGAGCTCATGCCCCTTGATTCTCTTGTATGCATACACAGCTGAGATTGCCTTGAGCTATTCATAGAAGGGTTGCCCAAAAGTCAAAGAGACCTTTTGTTAGAGATAGGGAAAGTTAGCTTAACCTTAGGGTTGTTTTTTGTTTTATTTAACTTTACCCTATTTTGAAATCTTGCGCCTATTAAAAAATTAGGTGCATGATATTGGCTCTTCATATTTGGCTGGATCAAAATTCAATCCCTGTAGTGAGGGTTATCAGCTCCACATATAACAGTTTGAACACTTTGGGATGTGTACAAATAACATGATGAATGTGCAATGAGCGGAGAGAGATGAACAAAATTTAACAATATTCTTTTTAACTGGATTAAGGGATAAATGAAAATGAATGACAATATACAAATGTTTTCATTTGGAGATAATCCTTCCACTATGGATAGAGATAAAAAGATATCCTTTTGGAATGCCAAAAGTATACATACTATTGCTGTCTAATGCACGAGTATTAGTATTTTCAGCTTCATTTTCTTTTTCTGCAACATCCATTTTCTCTTCAGACTTGAAACAAAATTTTTACATTTGATTCTCTCCTCCACATTATTTTATACAGATGATTTTGAAGCACTCTAACTTAAGTCAATTAATCTTCTCATAGTGCTTGCATGCAGGTTTATTCTTTGGGCTGTTTGACTTGACCTTTTCTGGACAAGCAGTTTCACTATTAGTAATTCTAAGCATACTTTCTACTCTTTCTCTATTAAGTTCCATGGTTGGATTAGAAATTATTTGCAACATGGTAACAATGAAATCAAAAGAAGTAGTCAAACTTTAATGAAATTAAACTTCCATAGATGCAACTTTTAGGATTGGAGAACCAACTAAAGTTAGTTGAGCCATATGACTTGTGAAATTATTTAAGTGCTTTGACAATGGTGTGGTCAGCTGATAAAAATTTATAATGAGTGATATCTTTGATTGCTTTGATCTCACCCCTGATATTGTATCGAGGTTGATCAAAGGTTTTTCTATTGAGAATATGTCTAATCTTATGTGATGAATGTATTCATCATTGAGACTAAGTCCAATGATAAACATTCCTGTTTCATTCTGTTTACTAGTGATTTGTCCTATAGAATGTTGATGTTTTTTGAATGATGATTCTTTGCCAGAAACATTCCCATCTATTTGTGGCTTGATGACTTCCCAAAGGTTTTGGTTCATTAACAAGTATTGGAGCATCGTCTTCTACGTACAAAAGCCCACACCTTTGAATTTATTTGTGGGTTGAATAAATAAATCAAAAGATAAATGAATGAATGAACCAATATGATTGAAGTTGAATGGTTAGAACATTGTCAACAAATCTGAATGAAATTTCTGAAAAAATAAATAAATAAATTTGATGAGTATGAATGATAATAAAACAATCACTGAAAACTACATGAAAAAACAGTGAATGTGAAATTGAATTTCTGACGGTTTCGGGGAATGTTTGAAACTTGCTGACAATTCCTGAAATTTATGAGAAACTGAGAAATATATTAATGAACTAGAAAGGGGTTTAATAATAACCTAGCGTAATAACAACTACAGAAGATGCCATAAGAAGATGATGATGATGATGATAATAATAACAACAACAACAACAACAATAAGTACAGCAGGTGATGTAATATTCATAACTATAGGAGCTGAAATAGATGAAAAAGAAGTTGAGGGGGAAAAAATTTTGAACCTGCACTTATACCAATGTTCGGTTGTTGCCATCATCTAGATGTACCGAAAAAGATCTTGAAAGTTACAATTGAAGAGAAAAGTTAGTGATAGAAAAAGAATAAGGAGAGGAAACAGAAATAGCTCTAAAATTTTAATATACTAATGAAAAATATTGATTACACAACAAAATAGCAAGAACACTGCTATATATACATGAAAATTGATGTAAAACCTGAATAACATGATGATGAGCCTGACTAGAGCATGAGGGAAGAGGTATAGGCTGAGAATATGTGGTTGAAAGTGAAGAACATAAGAAAAGGCTTGAATGATGTGTGTGTGACTCTCCTCCCATCCATATATACCCATGTGCCTCCATGGAACGGGCTTGAATGATGATCTGGAACGGTCTAGTGCCTCCATGTGGCCATCATGCAACACTCATCCCCATTCTTATTGAATACCTTAGGGTATCCCCTGAGCTTGGGACCTTGGCTAGCTCGCCCTTGTCCCTCACACACATAGAATGATCCCTATGGACCAATGTCATGATCCATGTGGATCAATGTCAGACACTCTCTCCCCCTTCTAAAGATCATTGTCCTCAATGATCAATGAGGGAAAGTACTTGCGAACCAGAGCTTCTGATTCCCATGTAGAGTCAGTAAGTGGTAATCCTCTCCCGGCTACTAGATACTTTTGGATGACACGATTCCTCAATCGCTTCTGTGTCCGATTTAATCGCATCTGTCTCCGATCTAATCGCGTCTATCTCCGATCTAGTATCCTGTTTGGAGAATGATCTGTGTTATCACCTTCTTGCAAAGAAACAATACCCTCTACTAGATTATCCTCCTTGGAAATATACTTTCAAAGTTTACCGACATGAAACATTGGATGGACTCTGCGAGCAATATGGAGGAAGCTCTAATCGGTATGCAACTTCACTTAGCTTTTTAACTATCTTCCAAGGTCCACAAAACCTTGGTGAAAGCTTACTACACTTCCCTGTGGAGAGTGAAGTAGATCTAGCTGGTACATGAAGAAAGACTCTGTCTCCTTCCTCAAAGGATCTAGGAGACGTCTTCCGATCAGCATACTCTTTCGCCCTATCAGCTGCTTGCTGCATCTTGGCTTTAGCTATTTCTAAATTTGATTGGAGGTTCACTAAGAACTCCGGACAGAGACGAAGAGCTGAGGACTGGGAATGCTAAATATGAGGGAACATGATCTTCTTCTTTATGGCTGAGATGATTTGCACTTGAGGTTGAGTGTTGTTGAATGGGATTTCTTGAAGAGGATACCTGTTCATAAACTTCTAATTGAGAGGGATGAGTTGTGCCTTCATTCTCTTACATGCATGCATAGTTGAGATTGCCATAATCTATAAATAGGAGGGCTGTCTAAAAGTCAAAATGGCCTTTTGTTAAAGATAGGGAAAGTGTCTCAGCCTTATCCAGAAATCAGGCTTAGGAACTTGGCGTTCTTCATATTTGCTTGGACCAAAATTTAATTCCTCTATTACGGGTCACCACCCCATATAAAGGTTGGAACACTTTGAGATGTGTACAAAGGTTGGAACACTTTGGGATGTGTACAAGCAACATGAGGATATACATATGAGCTAAAAAATGAACAAATTCTAATAGATGGATAGGATCTGTTGCAATTTATATGGTATCATGCAATATAATGAATACATACATACTTACATACATACATACATTCATTGATACATACATACATACATACATACATACATACATACATACATACATACACACACACATACATACATGCATGCATGCATACATACATACATACATACATACATACATACATACAGACATGCATACATACATACATACGTACATACATACATACACACATACATACATGCATACACACACATACATACATACATACACACACAGACATACATACATACATACATACATACATACATACATACATACATACATACATATATACATACATGCATGCATGCATACATACATACATACATACATACATACCTACCTACCTACCTACCTACATACATACATACTTACTTACTTACATACATACATACGTCCGTACGTACGTACATACATACATGTGTACGTACGTACATACATGTGTACGTACGTACATACATGTGTACGTACGTACATACATGTGTACGCACGTACATACACACATACATACACATACACGTACATACATACATGCATACATACATACATACATACATACATACATACATATATACATTCCTACATACATGCAAACATACATACATTCCTACATACACACATACATACACACACATATATATACATACATACATACATACATTCATACATACTCACATTCATACTCACATACATACATACATACATACATACGTACATACATGATACATACATACACACATACATGATACATACATACATACATACGTACATACATACATGCATGCATACATACATACATACATACATACATACATACATACATACATACATGCATGCATGCATGCATGCATGCATACATACATGCATGCATGCATGCATGCATACATACAAACATGCATGCATACATACATATTTATGTATGTACATATGTGGACACATGCATGCACCTGTGCATGCCATTATGCATTGCATCTAGCAGCTGACGAATCCATAATAAAGTGACATTGACTGAACCACAAAAATTATGTTTTTGTGATACTTCAAATTCATGGATAAGTTTTCAGTGATGTCAGTGAACCATAAATACCAGTGTTGTCTTTGAGCTCTTTCATCAGGGATGCTTGTGGCACAGGTTTGTTTTCCTTTTCTTGGAGAACTTTGGGATTAGAAAGCTGGAAGTTCTATTTGAAGTATTGATTTTAGTGATGGCCGTGTCGTTTGCGTGTATGTTTGCACAAGCTCAGCCATCTATGAGGGACCTTCTTGCAGGTAACTGACTACTATGTTTTACTATATGCTAAATTGAAGGATCTATAACAAATCTTTCCTAAAGTTTGCCTGTTTTTGACAGGTCTTATAATTCCAAGAGTGTCCTCAAGTACTGTTAGTCAGGCTGTCGGAGTAGTAGGTGCATTGATAATGCCACACAACATTTTTCTTCACTCAGCTTTGGTACAATCAAGAACAATCAATATATCCAGCATTGCCCATGTGAAAGAAGCACTTCGATATTATACGATTGAATCATCTTGTGCGCTGCTTATATCGTTCATTATAAATCTCTTTGTCATATCAGTATTTTCAGAGGCTTTCTATGGAACTGATATTGCTGAGTCGATTGGCCTTGCCAATGCAGGAGAGTATCTGCAAGCACATTTTGGAAACAGATACTTTCCTATCCTATACATCTGGGCAATAGGGCTGCTTGCTGCTGGGCAAAGCAGTACAATGACAGGAACATATGCAGGGCAATTTATAATGTCTGGATTTTTGGATTTAAGGGTAAAAAGATGGATTCGAGCAGTTATGACTCGGGCAGTCGCAATTCTGCCAACTGTTGTTATTGCACTGATTTTTCAAGGATCTAATGAACGTCTGGACACCCTGAATGAGTGGCTTAATGTTCTACAATCCATCCAGCTACCATTTGCAGTGATTCCACTCCTATGTGTCGTTTCAAGCAAGCAGATAATGGGATTCTTCAGAATTGGACCCGTCATGATGGTGTGAATCTGGTTCTTTTGTTTGTTCTTTACTGTTTAAAAGTTATTTTTAATGTTTTATTGATTGTGGCATTATGTGGTTTCCGATTTCTACAGTTATTACTCATTTTAGAGCTAGTTTATTGACTTTTCTTAATCAATTATCTTGCTACAAAGTGCTAGACTCTAGTGCAAGAATTCTCCAAATTGTGCTATGTTTCCTCTATGCTTCTTTCCTTCTTATTTGAAAAACAAGTGATATCAATCAAATGTGTCAATTTTTACTTCAGTTATGAATCATAAGAAACTCTTTTGTGTCTTTATAGCGTTGATGGGCCATTTGTTATTTTCATCAGTTCGATATCGTTTGTGTTGAGAATCCATGTTATTCCCCTTTCTCTAATGCCTTTTACCCTAACAACCATCACTGAAAAGGTGCATAGTGTTTGCTAAATGGAGCATTCTCACTAGGTAATAATTTTTATGCTTATGAAGTTTGTTTTATATTTTTGTTCATTTCAAATTTTCCTTCACTTATTTTCTTTTCTTTTACCTTATTTTAGATTTTCTGGAGCTCATTTTTTTACTCTTATCTCACACGTGCTGCCAATGTATATCCACTACAAGGTTTATAGAACTCTGGTTAAACAACTAGCTATCCCGCAAAATGTTTCACATTCCACTCTTTCTCTCATCCCCAATGGATTGGGCTCGTTTCGATAGGATTTATTATAGTGGGAAACTACTCAATTCTTGTATTGAGATATTACTATAATGGAAGATCTTTTGAGTTTTGACCATTTGTGTTATTTTAGTTTGGTGACACAGAGAGAGAGAGAGAGAGAGAGAGAGAGAGAGAGAGAGAGAGAGAGAGAGAGAGAGAGAGAGAGAGAGAGAGAGAGAGAGAGAGAGAGAGACCCGTTGGAGTTTTTGAGATCTGCAAAAGCAGGCGAAGAGCACAAGGAAGAAGAAGAAGCTTGGAGAAGAACACACAATACTGAATGTATTACCAAGAGAATGTACAAAGATAAGTAACCCGTTAGGGTTATAGGCATATTTACAAGCCAGGGGAAAAACCTCCTAAAGAGGGAAAAAAGTGTCCCGGCAGTCCTCATGTGTTCACACACATCACCACCTAATTATAACAGCAAATCCCCCTTGGGAGTGATGCAGTGAACAAGGACCTTGCACTCATGTATAAGGAAGCTCCAAGCTATGTGGAATCAATCCACAAAAGGAAGTAAGCCCAAAGCTTTGCGGAAAGCTTCAAACTTCTCCTTAGGCAGAGCCTTTGTAAAAAGGTCTCCAATGTTCTCCTGTGTTGGCACATATGCCAAATTGATCTCTAAAGCAGAGAACCTCTCCTTGACATAATGATAGTGCACCTCAATGTGCTTAGTGCGAGCATGGAACATAGGGTTCAACCACCAAGGCTCTCTGGCTGTTAGTGAAGATGGTGGTGGTAGAAGACTGAAAAACACCCAAATCAGCCGTAAGGCATCTGAGCAACACACACTCAAGAGTTGTTGTGAAAACTTCCCTATACTCAGTCTCACAACTACAAGTGGCCATAGTAGGTTGCATCTTGCTCAACCAAGATACGCATGATAAACATGAAGCAAAAACCACTAGTGGACACATGAGTGTCATAGCAACCAGCCCCATCAGAGTCAGAAAAAACATGTAAATCTGGCGGTAGTGACCCCCTTGGGATAAAACGATCCAAGTAGCCGGGTACCACTCAAGTAGCAAAAGATGCGCTTAACCGTCAGCCAATGCTTGACACTTGAGCAATGCATAAACCTGCTTATATTTGAGACAAAAAACTGAATATTTGGCCAAGTAATGCATAAGTAAATCAAGCATCCAACGACCTGCTGATAGAGAACAACATCAAATGCATGTCCAACATCATGAAGACTCAACCGTAAACCTGTTTCCATAGGAGTGGCCATAGCTTTGAAGTCTTCAAGGCCAAAATGTTGCAATAATGTGTCAATATATTTTGTTTGACACAAAGCTATTCCGCCATAACTTGGATAAACTGAATGCCCAAATAATGATGCAAATGCCTCAAATCCGACATCTCAAATTAGACATGCAAATCAACCTTAAAATCAACAATATGTTTCTTATGAGGACCAGTGAGCACCATGTCATCAACATAGACAACAATGATCATAAGCACATCATTTGCATACTTAACATATAAGGTGCTCTAAGTTGGACTATTCTCAAAACCATGTGCAATCACGTAGGCATGTATCTTTTCATACCAAGCACATGGTGCTTGCTTCAAACCATGTAATGCCTTTTTCAACCTGCACACTTTTCTTTCATGCCTTTTCTGCACAAAACCACGGGGTTGAAAACCATACACTTCTTCATGCAAGTCACCAATCAGAAATGCAGTTTTACTACCGAACTGATGGACATTCCAACCATGATGCAACCATGATGAGCTTCAAGTGCACAGATGCTACGAACAATAGTCATTCAGCATGTAGGTGTTAAAGTCTCATCAAAATCAATGCCTCTTTCTTTAGCATAACCTTTTGCAACAAGCCTAGCCTTATGCCTGTCAACTGTTCCATCAGGCGTACGCTTCTGCGTGTATACCCACTTAGTGCCAATGGATTTCTTGCCAGAAGGAAAGTCACATAAAGACCATGTACCATTTTTCATAACAACATCATAATCTGATTGCATAGGAGCCATCTAATTTTCAGAATTTTGTGCTTCATCAAACGAAATTGGCTCATTCTCATCATAAAGACTAGAGGCAACCATAGCATAGCAATCTTATGCAAAAGAAGTACTATGAGAGCCTGAACGAGTACGATATGATAGAGGTGCATCTATTTTGCTATCTCGCAGAGTCTACACTAACCATGTAGGCATAGTTTTTGCCTCCTCTATATGAGTTCTCTCATCAATAAGTGCATCATGTAAACCTGCATTAGAAATGGAATGAACTGCATCATCATGTGAAACCTATAAACGCTCAGAAATTGCTTCATTTGGACCAGCACTAGACTGTCCAGCTGTAAAAAGAGGAAGCAAAGTATCGTATATATCTTTGGAGCTAATTGATGTCTCCTTAGTACATGAAAGTGATGGCTGAAGAGCATCTTCCACAAAAACAATGTCAAGGCTAACCAGAATGCGTTTAGTCTCTGGATGATAGAGACGATAGCCTTTGCTTTCAAAACTATACCTAACAAAAATACATTTCACTTCTTATCATCCAATTTCCTGTGTTGTTGTTCAGGCACTAATGCATATGCCGGACAACCAAAGACAAAGGTGAGCAGAGATGGCTCGCGACCATGCCAAGCCTCATATGGAGTGACAGATTGCAATGCTTTAGTGGGACACCTGTTTAGTACATATGCTGCACACATAACAACCTCAAGCCAGAAACTCTGGTAAGGCCTGACTCTTGACCATACACCTCGTGATCTCTGTTGGAAGTCAATGTACATATGGTCCACATTCTAGCAATTCTACATTTTGGACTTAGTATTTTTTGTACAGTTTGGGTAAAACTTTTTTAGGCTAGACAGATAGAGCTTGGCGAGAGCTATCTAGTGGTATGCTTCATTTCTTCATCAGAGGTCAGAACAGGGAGAAAAGACAAACCCTAATTTAGCCAAAAATGAAGAATGATCATTTTCTGGAGGTCCAAACACTAAAAGCTCGGCTATATTGTCAACTTGGCAAAAAGCAAGTTAATTTGAGCGATTAAATTAAAACAAGGCTAAAATTAGGGAGATCGCTAATTTTAAAGATAAAAAGAAAAAGTCAACGTAAAAAATAACGATTGCATCATTGGAGGGCGGAATAAACAACTTTTCTCTAATTTTCATCGCTAGATTTATTGGGAGATCATAAACCTATATAAAAAGCACTTGGACACACTTTTTGACAATCTCAAGCTAGAGTTTTGGAGTTCTGAAGCTTTGGGGGTGAAGATTTGGTGAAGGAGAGGCTACTCTCTTGCTTCAAGAAGACTTCTACAAGTTGAAGGCAACTATCTTTTGTAAGTTAGTCTTATATTCTGTTTTTAGGGTTTCTGAACCCTACTTTCAGAATTAGGGTTTGCTGATTTTCAGATTTGTTGCACTATCTTGTGAGGTTAGGTTCACTTTGTTGCTCTTTGGCTTCACACACACTCAGATTATAACAGCATAATCTGAATTTTGTATCATCATCTTCTTGGCTATTCTTCCATTAGTGAGTGCACCACATTATATGGTTGAGTAGTACTCCCATGTTGTAATTCGGACATCTAATTTTTAGTGAGTAAGCATTTGCTTACGTTCCCTATCTTGTCTCAAGATCTCTTTCTTTCTTTCTATCTCTCACTTATCATGTTGATTAATTAAGTGTGTATGCTCAAAGGTTTTTAGTATTGGAAAGATCCTGGGGCCCCAAATTCCAACACTTGGTATCATAGCATAATTGACATACACACTTAGTTAAGATGAGTGAGTATAGAATTGAGATTGAGGACAAGTTGGATGGATCTTCTAATTATCCCATGTGGAGTTTCATGATGATGAATTTGTTAGTGACAAAAGATTTATGGAGTATCGTCAATGGATCCTTAACAAGACGAAGACGAGAAGGCGAAGAAGAGGATACAACAACTTCAAGAGGTACTGGTGTTGCTATCATAGAACCAACCGAAGAAGAAGTAACCACTTCTACATCCAGAGTCACATGTAGATCTTTACCCAGAGTTCCTCCTACTGAAGATCAGGCAAGATGGGATTCTAGAGATGCTTTAGCACTCTCATTCATAGCAATGAGTGTCAAAAAGCATATTCTACCACAGATAAGATCTTGCAGAAGTTCTAGACAAGCTTGGTTGAAGCTTGAGAATCTTTTTCAGAGCAGAAATCCTGCTAGGAAAGCTCACTTGAGGAGACAACTAGCAAATACAAGGATGAAGGCTGGTGAGTCAATTCAAACCCACATTACGAGACTCATTGACTTGAGAGATCAACTTCTAAATGTAGGAGTTGAAATATCTGATGAAGAAATGGTAAATATGCTGACTAATTCACATCCTATCTCATATCAGTCTTTCATAACCACTCTTACCCTTACCACAAGAGATAGAGAGGTAAGTTCTTGTTACTTCAAGATGAAGATCAATTAAAGGGAATGGAAGAGAATGAAGAAGCACTTTTGTCTTCATCAAAGGGTAAAAAGAAGAAGGATAAGAAGGAAAAGCAATCGAAGATGGCAAGTAAGTCCTCTTTACCCTCTACTTCAGATTCTGTTTCTACTACATCTAACGAGAAGTCTTCTAAGAAGAAGGAAGCATTATGTCACTATTGCAAGAAACCTGGACATTTCATAGCAGTTTGTCAAAAAAGGATTGCAGCTGAAAAGAAAAAGGTATCAGGTAATGTTGCAAAAGATGATAAAGAAGGGAAATCTCAAGGTGATTCTTATGCCTGTAGCACCATTGAGGAAGTAGCTTTTGATAAGGTAGCTTTACAAGTTCTTTCAACAAATCCTTGGATATTTGACTCAGGTGCTACAAAGCATATGACAGGTGCTACAAAGCATATGACAGGTTGCAGAGATGTATTTTGTTCTCTTTCCTATTTTACAGGTAGAAGAGTTACCATTGCAGATGGCAATGATTTGGATGTTGTGGGAATAGGTACATTAACCCTAAAGTCAAGAGAAGGTGGTAATTTTCAGATTTCAGATGTTTTATATGTCCCTGAAAAGAATCAGCTCTCTATAAGTGCATTTTTAGGTGATGGTTATAAAGTTGTATTTGAGAGAGATTTTTGTAAGATCTTATCACACAAAGAAAAGTGTATTTTGCAAGGTGAGCATAGAGGAGGGATTTTTATTCTGTAAAAAATCAATCAAGCATATGCAATCAAATCTTCGTCACCGGTGGAAGATATGAAACTATGGCATGAGAGATTTGGACATATTAGTTTTGGAGCTCTCAAGAATATCAAAGATAGAGGTATGGTTGAGAGTTTACCCTCATTCGAGCTACCAGATGATTCAGATTTATGTGAAGGTTTTCTTGAAGGTAAGATGCATAAACTACCTTTCAAGAAACATGGTCATATTACAGCTACCAGGAAATTGCAGATTATTCATTCAAATGTGAATGGACCTATGAGAGCAAACTCTATTCAGGGTTTCAAGTATTTTGTTCTATTCGCTGATGATTTTACGAGATACTCATGGATCTATGGTCTTAAGTTGAAGTCAGAAGTCTTTCCTATGTTCAAGAAATTTGTAGCTATGGTTGAAAATGAAGTCAGAAAACTATCCAGATTCTCAGAAGTGATAGAGGTGGAGAATACTTGTCAAATGAGTTTCAGACATTTCTTGAAGAGAAAGGTATTACTCGACACCTTACTATTGCTTATACTCCTCAGCAGAATGGTGTTACAGAAAGAAAGAATAGAGTATTTGTTGAGATGATGCGGAGCATGATGGAGTCCAAGAAGCTTTCACCAAAATTTTGTTTTGATGCAGTACATACAGCTAATCACATTTTGAACAGGTCATCTACAAAATCTTTAAAGGAAATCAAACCTTATGAAGCTTATTATGGTAGAAAACCTAATGTGAGTTACTTCAGAGTATTTCGATCTCTTTCTTATGTACATGTTGAGAAAAATGATCAAGGCAAACTAGATGTAAAGGCAAAGAAAGCTCTTTTTATTGGATATCCTGTTGAGAGCAAAGGATACAGGTTTTATGTTCGAGAGATACTTGAAGTTATTCTTTTATGCAATGCTTATATTGCTGAAAATAAAATATATGATAAAGAAGCAGAGATTCTAGATTTCATTAGTGAAAATGACTATGGATTTTTTAGAAGGAATTTGGATGTACATATTCAGCTATATAAGGAGGGAGTTAAAATTCCTAGGATTGAAGAAAGAGTTCAAGAAAAAGGAATTTCACAACCTTCTACGGAGTTAGTTCCACATGAGACGTTAGTTCCAGAAATGGAAGAAAGTACTAGAACTCCAAAAAGTCCTAGTACCTCAGAAGGACAATTTCCAGAACCTGTGGAAGTTGAAGGGTTAGAAAGAGTTTCACCACTATTTAAGGATGCACCTACATGTTTATATCAAACATGGAAAGATAGTGGTATAAAGACTTTTACAGGAAGAACAAGGAGTCAGACTAGACAACAACAACAAAAAGATCATGTAAGTTTTGTTGAAGACTTTAAGATTCATGATATTTTGGCACTTACGACAATTGAAGATGAAACTGCATGTGTTAAAGATGCACTTAACATTCCTATTTGGAGAAAAGTTATGCAAGAAGAGATTGATTCTATTCATAAGAATCAAACTTGGCAGCTATGTGAGTTACCAGAAGAAAAGAAAGCTATAGGTGTAAAATGGATCTTCAAAATCAAAAGGAAAGCACATGGTACTATTGACAGGTACAAAGCAAGATTAGTTGTCAAAGGATATGCACAACAAAAAGGTATCGATTATGATGAGACATTCGCTCCTACGTCTAGGATGACTGTTATTAGGTCAATACTTCCTTTAGGAGCACATTTTGGTTGGCATATATGTCAACTTGACATAAAGACTGCTTTTCTAAATGATGATTTACATGAGGATGTGTATATTCAGCAGCCAGAAGGTTTTGAAGAGACAGGTAAAGAACATTTGGTATGTAAGCTTATAAAAGCTTTGTATGGTTTAAAACAGGCACCTAGAGCATGGTATGAAAAGATACACACATATCTTTTATCCATTGATTTCCATAACTCAGATGTAGGGCCAACTCTTTATGTCAAAACTGAACCAGGTATGATGATTATAGCAATCATTTATGTGGATGATATTATAATCATAGGTCCCAGAGATGAAGATTTGCAGATGTTCAAAGAACAATTGAAGCAAACATTTGATGTGAATGATTTGGAAATCTTGCATTATTATCTTGGGATTCAGTTTCTGTTTAAGGATGAGTGTATCTATATGACACAGCAGAAGTACATTGAGAAACTTTTAGAGAGGTTTCAGATGAGTGATTCTAAACCTATGCAAACACCTATGGATCAAGACGCGTCTTTACAAATGGTAGCAGATGCAGAGTCATTTGATGCTACTTTATATAGTCAAGGAGTTGGGTGCTTGATATATCTTTGTAATACACATCCTGATATACAGTTTGTAGTTTCTCAAGTATCAAGGTTCATGCAGAATCCGACAGTGTTACATTGGAAAGCAGTAAAGCGGATCTTCTGATATTTGAAGGGAACTTCAAATTATGCTATGGTATTTTCGAAATCTACACATTTGTTACTAAAAGGATTTTCAGATTCTGATTTGTCAGGTGATAGAGGCACTAGAAGAAGTACTAGTGGATTTTTTTTTTATCTCGGAGATTGTCTTATCTCATGGCTTTCGAAGAGACAACCCACTATTGCAACTTCATCGTGTGAAGCTGAATATCGTGCAGCATTTGTAGCTACTCTAGAGTCAGTTTGGTTGTAGAAGATTTTCAGTTATCTAGATATGAGAGTACATGAATCCATTCAGATATTTTCAGATAGCCAGAGTGCAATAGCTATAGCAAAGAATCCAGTGCATCATGCAAGGACAAAGCATATAGAGGTACACTACAGTCTACCACTATATTCGAGAGCAGATAGCAAAGAAACACATTGAGCTGGTTTATGTTCCTTCTAGTGAGAATGTTTGAGATATATTTACCAAAGCATTGACTAGAGATAATCATGAGAAGATGTGCAGGTTACTGAAGCTTGTACCAATATGACATTGAAGGAGAGATTGCTGGAAGTCAATGTACATATGGTCCACATTCCAGCAATTCTACATTTTGGACTTAGCATTTTTTGTACAGTTTGGGTAAAACTTTTTTAGGCTAGATAGATAGAGCTTGTCGAGAGCTATCTAGTGGTATGCTTCATTTCTTAATCAGAGGTCATAACAGGGAGAAAAAACAAACCCTAATTTAGCCAAAAATGGAGAATGATCATTTTTTGGAGGTCCAAACACTAAAAGCTAGGTTATATTGTCAACTTGGCCAAAAGCAAGTTAATTTGAGCGATTAAATTAAAACAAGGCCAAAATTAGGGCGATCGCTGTTTTTAAAGATAAAAAGCAAAAGTCATCGTAAAAAATAACGATTGCATCATTGGAGGGCAGAAAAAACAGCTTTTCGCTAATTTTCATCGGTAGATTTATTGGGAGATCATAAACCTATATAAGAAGCACTTGGACACACTCTTTGACAATCTCAAGCTAGAGTTTTGGAGTTCTGAAGCTCTGGAGGTGAAGGTTTGGTGAAGGAGAGGCTACTCTCTTGGAGCAAGAAGTCTTCTACAAGTTGAAGGCAGCTATCTTTTGTAAGTTAGCCTTATATTCTGTTTTTAAGGTTTCTGAACCCTAATTTCAGAATTAGGGTTTGCTGATTTTCAGATTTGTTGCACTATCTTGTGAGGTTAGGTTCACTTTGTTGCTCATTGGCTTCACACACACTCAGATTATAACAGCATAATCTGAATTTTGTATCATCATCTTCTTGGCTATTCTTCCATTAGTGAGTGCACCACATTATATGGTTGAGTAGTACTCCCATGTTGTAATTCGGACATCTAATTTTTAGTGAGTAAGCATCTTGCTTACGTTCCCTATCCTTGTCTCAAGATCTCTTTCTTTCTTTCTATCTCTCACTTATCATGTTGATTAATTAAGTGTGTATCCTCAAACGTTTTTAGTATTGGAAAGATCCTGGGGCCCCAAATTCCAACAATCTCCATGAGTGACCTGTTCTTCCTTTCAGGAACTCCATTCTGTTGAGTTGTATATGGCACTGCGCACTTATGTTTTATCCCATGTTCAGCCAGAAATGCATTAAAGTCAGAAGACATATATTCCCCCCTCCGATTAGAACGGAGGGTTCCCATTTTACATGCTGACAGATTTTGAGCCAAAACCAGAAACAGTTTGAAGCACATAAACACTTCGGATTGTGCGTTCAATGGATATACCCATGCATGTCTGGAAAAATCATCAATGAAAGTCATGAAGTAAAGATAGTTCCCAAAGGAGGATGTGCGTAGAACCAAAAACATCACTATGAACAAACTTCAATTTTTTAGTAGCTTGAACCGAACCATCTTTTGGGAATGAGAAACACCACATTTTGCCCAATATACATCTTTCACAAACATGTTTACTAGGTGCCTCAAGGTTGGGCAAAGACGACACCATTTCAGATTTTTGCATGCGTAGGAAACTAGCAAAATTTAGATGATCAATGCGTGCAAACCAAAGCTTTGCATCTAACATAGCCAAAGAATCATGTACTGCACATGTTGAATCATTCAAAGATTTTTCTTAGTCTATGAGCTTATACAGGCCACGACATAAAATACGAGAAGCAATAATGACATCGTCCTTTGATAGATCATGCACTGTATATCTATCATCAACAATTTCACAACCAAAAGCCCATCTTGGCTAATGCTGAAACTGATAACAGATTTTTCTTAATCCTTGGCACAAATAAAGAGTCTAGCAATGTAAAAGAACTATCGTCAGCAATAGTCAGAATGATCTTACCAACTCCCATGACAGAATAAGAGGAGTTATTGGTGCATGTGACAGTATTCGTTGTAGGGGTAGGCTCAAGTGAAGTCAAGAAACTGTGCTCCAAGGCAATATGTTTGGTTGCCCCACTGGTTTCCCAGATATACATTGTTCAGTAGAAGATGGGTCATAACTACAAACAGTAGTAAATGCCCATTCTTCATTTTACACAAGATTAGCGGACTCTGTTTTAGGTGTAGAGGCTTCTCCAACAACCATTCCAACCTCCTCCTTTGTCTCTTTTGCAGGCAGTGTTGGATAACTCTTTATGACATGATCATTTTCTTTACAATATTTGCAAAATAATTTCTGCTTTTCTGTTTTCTTCTCGTCTGTGTCATCCTTCTTTGATTGTGCAGAATTAGGAAATTTTTGCTTACTAGTAGATGAGCTCCATTTATCTTTGCCTTTCTGACTAGCCAGGAAAGCTT
>CM035424.1:85749574-85762074 GCA_020310875.1 Ceratopteris richardii | reverse complement strand
CCACTTATGTCTAACATGTATGCTCTAAAGAAAAAGCATGTTTTCATGTCTTACACGTGAAAGATTGTGTTATAGTTCCCTCCTTTTTCTTAGGATAGGAAAAGATTTAAGTATTACATGAGTGAATCCTCATTGGGAATTACATTGTTAGGATACCATTTTAAGTGTTTGCTAATCTTAGAACAATGTTCCAAATTCGTTTGACTATATAATAGTCCTTTCCAAGTAAATGGTTCCTTTATTGGACTCCTTTAGTCTTCAAAAGCACTTAGATGCTAAATTTCTTGTTCTTCCACAATGTATACACTTTTTTTTTTGTTAAACATTCTTTTGTGATATGATTACTTTGATTGGAGGTGGTACATATCTAGTTGTAGCTAACATTGAGTCATGAGCACAATTTGGCCCGTGAATTCGCTTTTCTTCTTGTTGTAAGGAATTTATAACATGTTTTAAAGTTGCAAGATGATCTTTTTCCTTTAGAATAGTTACAACATTTACTATGGACTTGGGGACATCCTATTTACTAAGGATGCAATATATTCATTTGGATTGAGTTCAAGGCTATGCAATCACATCTTTAGTGATGTTTTCTAATGTTTTGCTCGAGAGTCAAATGTATGTTCCAAGGTTTGCCATCCTTCATAGACATTTTTAGCTTGACAACATAATGAATATATGTGTCATCGAGTGTAATGATTATAATCCCATATGCGATTTCTTGTAGTTGTTGAGTGTTTATTGGTTGAAGTAGATTCTTCCTCTTGCTGATCAAGAGCAACTAATTCATGAGATTCCGAACACGAGAGAGAGAGAGAGAGAGAGAGAGAGAGAGAGAGAGAGAGAGAGAGAGAGAGAGAGAGAGAGAGAGAGAGAGAGAGAGAGAAATTCTTGTTCTCTTGTGCTCGAGGTGGGTTCTTTTACTCAATGTTGTATGCACACTGTGTATGCTTTGCACAGAACCACAATAATTGTTGAAATAAGAGCCAAAATTAAGAATCGCAGAAGCGAAGGAGCATTACTCAATTAACATCAAGCATAGAAAGTATACAAGATAGGTGGTACAATGACAACAAATGGGAGTAGTGGCTGCTAAGGGCAGCTCTTGACAACTTCACAATCCAACCACAGAATCCAACCTCAAAGGTACTCCTGAAGCACACAAGCCTCTTGCTAAGCACTTGGCCCTTGTAGACTCACTTTGCTTGTCCACCCCCTGTGACAAGACCAAAGCCTCTCGTCTAACTCCTAGATTGAGCTGCTAGAGCTTGAGAGTAGCGACGCACTTCACTCAAGTATTGTTCCTTCTCTGTACTCTCCTTCTCTCTCTCTCTCTCTCTCTGTGTGTGTGTGTGTGTGTGTGTGTGTGTGTGTGTGACGAGCTATCTCTATCATGACAAGATATCTGGTATCTCCTATCTCATATCTCATATATCCTCTCTCTTGTATATCAAGGTACTCGAAGTCCTTTCCTTATATAAGCCACCTTTGCCTGCTAGGTGGTTACTCCACTACTCTGTTACCTCCGCTCTTACTCTGACTTGCACTTTTCTAGTACTATGTCAAGTCTGATATTATGCCAAATCCGATATGCTGGTCTCCACTCACTTCCTCTGCTCGGCGGCTTTTGGTGGGTCCTCAGCTTGTGGTGGCTGGTTGTCCACTTACTCTACTCCTAATAATTTAGTCTTTAACTGATCTCCGTCTTGCCTTGAAACGAATTTGGGTGTTGGATGAATTTGAGAAATTGGTCCAATCTTGGGAAAATTAGTCCATAGACCGATTTGTGAAATAGGTCTTTTCTAGAAAATTAGTCCATAGGCCAATTTGTGAAAATTAGTCCATAGAACAATTTGTGAAATTGGTCTCTTTTGCTGCCAATGAGATCAATTTTGGAGAACTTGGTCTTCTTTCCACCTTAGAACAATTATGTGAAAATTGGTCTCTTCCTTCAATTAGACTCGAATTACACTATGCAATTAGATTTGACTTACACGATGCAATTAGACTCGAGTTACAATGAGAATATAAGAATACATAACTGTACCAAAAAAAAAAATTGTAGGGTCCTAATTTAGGCTATACAGGTCGCCCCCCACTACTTCACTCTCTGTCTCGGAGAGTGCCCTGCTTGTGTAACGCTCGCTGCTCTGGCTTTTTTTTGGAAGAAGGCATTTGACTTTTTATGATCCAGGATAGCTAGAAATCCACACAAAAGCAATGATATTGTTCATTTAGGTAGAATATGTAAAGGACTTGAAACATTCAAGTGCGAGTATAGCATTCATATATTACTATGTAATTGCTTAAGATCACTGTTCAAATGTGTATTGAGCATGTAAATCCACCAATTTGCCTTTTTGAAGGCGGAGACCTTTCCTCCATTTTGATGCCACCTAGCAAAAATATCTTCAAAAAGCCAGAAATGTTGACAGGAAGGATTCCAATATTTAGATTTCCCTTGCTGAGAACCATGCTCCTGCAAGAAATGTTCAGCTTCTAATGCAGCCATACAACCTGTGCCAGCTGATGTGATTGCCTGCTGCCATTTTTTGTGCTGAGCATCACCATCTGCAAAAACTCCTTGTACACTCGTTTGGGTCGTTTCTGGCTTGGTTATGATATAACCATCTGCATTGGTCTCTATTTGACCACCCAAGATTTTGGTGCAGGTTCATGCCCAATGGCGAAGAAAAGTCCAGACACCTCCAAATAGTACTTTCACCAATCAGCAGGTTTTTCACCTAAAGACCACCAACGAGGTCTTTCTCATTCCCCACTGCCTCTGTAGCAACAGAATTCCAAATTATCTAAAGCACTCTTCTGCATTATCTTGCTGGCACGAAGTGTATCTCTTATGTGAATAATATATACTATAGAACTGTATTTGGTGAGAAAGGTAGCCTCCTCCATCGCAGAGTCACCATCTCCAATTACAACCAATGGCTTGTTGCGAAATATTGTAGCAGCACCATCGCACACGGCACATGCAGAAATAACCTTGTTCTAGAATCCGTCTTTATCATCTCCTGAACCCTTGAAATTCAACGTCTTTGCAACTGGACCCGTGGCGATGAGAAGGGTCTCGGCTTCGACCTCTCTGTCGTCAGTGAATACTTTGAAAAGCCGCTTCCACAAAGCCACTCTCTTGACTGTCTCAATGAAAAGCTTTGTCCTGAATCGTAAACTTTGCGAGCGGAACTTATCTGTCAGTTCCTGACCCGATATTCCATCAGGAAATCCAGGGAAATTCTCCACTTCTGTAGTCGTGGTAAGTTGCCCACCTGCACCAAGGCCATTTGCCAACCATACTTCAAAGAGAATGGGACTAAGCTCGGCACGTGCTGCATAAATTGCAGCAGTATGCGCTGCAGGTCGCGAGCCAATAATGCAGAAGGCGGTCTTGAGATTCTTGTCATTTGTCACCATGGTAGCCACCTTCCTCCTCAAAGGCACAACTTCTCTGATTTCCCTTGTTCTACATAAAAGCTTGCAGAGGGCTAAGAGCTTACGGAAGCACATGTAAACACGGGAAAACAGGCAACAAAAGCAGAGTCAAAGAATGACGTGTGAAAGCGGGAGATGCAGAAAAATCACGATTGAAACAATGGTGGCGACAAACAAGGAAGACAATTTTTTTGATCCTCGCCATGGCTGGGGGTGAACGGCTAAAACCCGAGGGGCGAATTCAAATTGGGGCGATTTTTAACGGCTGATTCAATATGATGCTGGGACAAAGGCTTGGGGCAATTTCTGAATCGAGGTCCAACGTCATGCTGGGGCAATTTTTGAATCGAGGTCCAACATCATGCTGGCTTGAATTTGATTTATGTGAGGACCATGAGGATTGGGCGAAAACAATTGAGGGATTATCAATGAGGGTGAATATCAATGAGGGCGAATAACACATTAACGCCATACGAATATCAATGAGGTATTTGAATGAAATTGCTCGCATCAAGCAAATAACTTTGACAAGGGAAGAGTACACCAAATATTCTTGGAGAGTTTGAATCATTGCGACAATGTTGACAGCTGCTTCGAGAGAATCATCCATAGAAGAACTATCAAAAACTGCCGTTTTCTACGTGTGAACGATTCAGAACCATTGTGGTGAATATGCTTGAACCGTTGAAACGTGATGACCAAAGGAGAGTTCTCATCAAATGTTGGGTGAATGTGTAGGCGGTACGAGGCGAAAAAAATCTAAGGACGAATATGGATGGATGGGAGAGATTGGATGCTGAGGCGACTTCTAATGCATTATATGTGGATGTCAATATGGATGAAGGATGATTATGGAGGATAATGTGAATTACAGAAGGGAAGGGCGAATTCGAAAAAGGTGTGCATTTCGTTCTCTGAAAGTCGGCAAATTCTATGAAGGGCGGGCAAATTCGGAGTTGGGGCGAATGAGGGAGTCATATGAGGTCTCTTTTGGCATGGCAGACCCTCTTAAAGGCTGACATCAACATGCTCTTTGCCCTCTTTATTCCTCACTACATTCGGGGATAAAGAGGCTTCATCAGTGTCAGATTTGAACTTCTCCTTATGCACTTGAGAGTGTTTTAACAGATTTCTAATTTTATTTATGCTATTTTCATCCACATAGACTTTTTTCACGTTGGATTTGCATTTTTTGTGATGGAATTCAGCTGGCTGAGTTCCAAACTAGCATGGATAGTTGGCATCCTTACTAGCACCTAAAAGGCCTATGGTAGATAAAAAATTTCTTGCCATTACCGACTCTGTCTCAATTGAACTCAGATGTTTGGTATCCTTACTAGCATCTAAATGACCCAAGGTTGACCGTGAAATTTCATTTATGATCACGAGTTACAAATTTGCAAACTTCTCATATTTTTTTCTGGAGCGTTCTCTTCAAAATTCTCAAATTTGATTCCCCTACGTCCACCACTTCCTTGGATCGCTACAAATTTACCTATCTTTTTTGCTTCCATTGTGGTCTTTTCCTTCATGTTTTTTGGGCTTCTTGTATTCGTCCAGGAGAATGGAGGAGTGATTGCACTATTGAACAACTATGTTCCATCTTCTCCACTATCTGTCTGTGCCATCAAATGTGAAGTTCTGGTAATTCTCGCTTCACCGGCTTGTTCACAAATAGAAGACCCTCGAGATGAATTACTTGGATCTATTGTCCTTTTGGTTACTATTGGAACAAGAGTTTCATGATTCTCGTCGAGGCTGCCAGAAACTCTATTTGATCTGTTTAGCCTGATTGTCTGAGGTCCACATCTTGGGTAGCATGGGAATTCATCAAGGACTTCACCGAATTCCTTCTTTTGAACCCATTCTCGTGCAAGGGCCTCATTTGCTCCTTTTGTCTGCTCATTTTTGCATGTTGATATCTCAGCCTTGTGTTGAGGTTCCTTTTGGGTGTACCGTATACCTCCACATTTTATTTTTTCCCTTCTTATAGTCAGGAATTGGTTCCCCAAGACCCATTGTTTCGACTTCTTGTTCACCTCCCCTGACCTTAACCCCATAGCAGGGAAATGATTCTATTGTTTCTATCCACTGCAACAGGTTTTGATCATCTTCTACATCTAATCCATCTTCCTTATGCATAGAAAAGGAATGTGTGTTACCTTCTTGCTACTCCTGATCTTTGTTGTCGAGATGTAGATATTGTCTTGAGTGTCCAAGCAATTGAGAAATTGGACCAGAGGGTTGCAAATTCTTAACGGAAATTGTTCTTAGTTTCTAGGTTGTTTCAAATTCAAGAATTGGTATGGTGTCCCAAATAGGTCCAATTTTTGAAATTGATATGACTGTTGGAGTTAGTCCAACTTCTGAAATTGGTCTCTCTTGAACCAGACTAATTTCTGAAATTGGTCTCACTTGGAATTGGTCTAATTTCTAAAATTGGTCTCTCTTGGAATTGGTCCGATTTCTGAAATTGGTCTCTTGGAATTGGTCTAATTTTTGAAATAGGTCTTGAAGTATCCACTTTTACGAGGTCCCCCCATTTCGGAATCCTTTCGCCTTTTACTACATTATGTTCACTTGGTAGGAGGAACTCCCTAGTTGCCATAGCTGCACCGGTTTGCGAACGTAATCCTGCGGTATTGTTTCCTCGTACTTTCAATTCGGTGCAAACCTTATCATGCGGTTCTTTGAAAAAATGCTGAATTTTTTCTCTGGCCAAAAACCCTAAAATTCTTCCCGAATGTATGAGATGAATGCATTTTGTTGTGGACATGCCTCTAGATATCTATTCTTGTTTGTTATTGCCTCATTTTTATAGAAAAGTGTTTATGATGGGGATGTAGAAGAAAGAAGTGCACAAAAATGTATGCTTTTCTAAGTTGTATGCATGTGTGGCTCATTTATAACTCTACAATCTCTCTTGGTGATAGTGTATATTGTAACTTCTTCTTGTAACTTCTTCTTCTGAGCCCTTGTGAGGACTCCAATATCTTTCTCTACGCTGTGTATTTCTTGTAATGATACCACATTTGCTAGAAAAAAATCTGAACTAGCTGAATGGAGTGTGTTTAGCAGTGTGGTTCCTCTTTCTTCCTTCTCTAGGGCACATACTTAGATGGTGTATTTTTGCTCTTCTCTTTGCTCCATTACTAACAATTGAGAAATTGGACCAGAGGGTTGCAAATTCTTAGTGGAAATTGTTCTTAGTTTCTAGGTTGTTTCAAATTCAAGAATTGGTCCGGTGTCCCAAATAGGTCCAATATTTGAAATTGAGTTTATTGTTGGAGTTAGTCCAACTTCTAAAATTGGTCCAATTTTCGAAATTGGTCTCTCTTGAATCAGACTAATTTCTGAAATTGGTCTCACTTTTGGAATTGGTCTAATTTCTTAATTTGGTCTCTCTTGGAATTGGTCCGATTTCTGAAATTGGTCTCTTGGAATTGGTCTAATTTTTGAAATAGGTCTTGAAGTATCCATTTTTACGAGGTCCCCCCATTTCGGAATCCTTTCGCCTTTTACTACATTATGTTCACTTGGTAGGAGGAACTCCCTAGTTGCCATAGCTGCACCGGTTTGCGCACGTAATCCTGCGGTATCGTTTTCTGGTACTTTCAATTCGGTGCAAACCTTATCATGAGGTTCTTTGAAAAAATGCTTAATTTTTTCTCTCTCCAAAAAACCTTAAAATTCTTCCCGAATGTATGAGATGAATGCATTTTGTTGTGGACATGCCTCTAGATATCTATTCTTGTTTGTTGGTGCCTCATTTTTATAGAAAAGTGTTTATGATGGGCATGTAGAAGAAAGAAGTGCACAAAAATGTATGCTTTTCTAAGTTGTATGTATGTGTGGCTCATTTATAACTCTACAATCTCTCTTGGTGATAGTGTATATTGTAACTTCTTCTTGTAACTTCTTCTTTTAAGCCCTTGTAAGGACTCCAATATAGTTCTCTACGCTGTGTATTTCTTGTAATGATACCACATTTGCTAGAAAAAAATCTGAACTAGCTGAATGGAGTGTGTTTAGCATTGTGGTTCCTCTTTCTTCCTTCTCTAGGGCACATACTTAGATGGTGTAGTTTTGCTCTTCTCTTTGCTCCATTACTAGCAATTGAGAAATTGGACAAGAGGGTTGCAAATTCTTAGCGGAAATTGTTCTTAGTTTCTAGGTTGTTTCAAATTCAAGAATTGGTCCGGTGTCCCAAATAGGTCCAATTTTTGAAATTGATCTGACTGTTGGAGTTAGTCCAACTTCTGAAATCGGTCCAATTTTTGAAATTGGTCTCTCTTGAATCAGACTAATTTCTGAAATCGGTCTCACTTTTGGAATTGGTCTAATTTCTAAAATTGGTCTCTCTTGGAATTGGTCTGATTTCTGAAATTGGTCTCTCTTGGAATTGGTCTAATTTTTGAAATAGGTCTTGAAGTATCCATTTTTACGAGGTCTCCCCATTTCGGAATCCTTTCGCCTTTTACTACATTATGTTCACTTGGTAGGAGGAACTCCCTAGTTGCCATAGCTGCACCGGTTTGCGCACGTAATCCTACGGTATTGTTTTCTGGTACTTTCAATTCGGTGCAAACCTTATCATGCGGTTCTTTGAAAAAATGCTTAATTTTTTCTCTGGCCAAAAACCCTAAAATTCTTCCCGAATGTATGAGATGAATGCATTTTGTTGTGGACATGCCTCTAGATATCTATTCTTGTTTGTTGGTGCCTCATTTTTATAGAAAATAGTGTTTATGATGGCGATGTAGAAGAATGAAGTGCACAAAAATGTATGCTTTTCTAAGTTGAATGTATTTGTGGCTCATTTATAACTCTACAATGTCTCTTGATGATTGTGAATATTGTAACTTCTTCTTCTGAGACCTTGTGAGGACTCCAGTATCTTTCTCTACGCTGTCTATTTCTTGTAATGATACCACATTTGCTAGAAAAAATTCTGAACTAGCTGAATGGAGTGCGTTTAGCAATGTGGTTCCTCTTTCTTCCTTCTCTAGGGCACATACTAAGATGGTGTATTTTTGCTCTTCTCTTTGCTCCATTACTAGCGATTGAGAAATTGGACAAGAGGGTTGCAAATTCTTAGCGGAAATTGTTCTTAGTTTCTGGGTTGTTCCAAATTTAAGAATTGGTCCGATGTCCGAAATAGGTGCAATTTTTGAAATTGATATGACTATTGGAGTTAGTCCAGCTTCTGAAATTGGTCCAATTTCTGAAATTGGTCCAATTTCTGAAATTGGTCTCTCTTGGAATCGGACTAATTTCTGAAATTGGTCTCACTTTTGAAATTGGTCGAATTTCTAAAATTGGTCTCTCTTGGAATTGGTCCGATTTTTGAAATTGGTCTCTCTTGGAATTGGTCTAGTTTTTGAAATTGGTCTTGAAGTATCCATTTTTATGAGGTCCCCCCATTTCGGAATCCTTTCGCCTTTTACTACATTATGTTCACTTGGTAGGAGGAACTCCCTAGTTGCCATAGCTGCACCGGTTTGCGCACCTAATCTTGCGGTATTGTTTTCTGGTACTTTCAATTCGGTGCAAACCTTATCATGTGGTTCTTTAAAAAAATGCTGAATTTTTTCTCTGGTCATAAACCCTAAAATTCTTCCCGAATGTATGAGATAAATGCATTTTGTTGTGGACATGCCTCTAGATATCTATTCTTGTTTGTTGGTGCCTCATTTTTATAGAAAATAGTGTTTATGATGGGGATGTAGAAGTAAGAAGTGCACAAAAATGTATGCTTTTCCAAGTTGTACGTATGTGTGGCTCATTTATAACTCTACAATCTCTCTAGGTGATAGTGCATATTGAAGGTGAATATGAACTAAACATCTATGCATTTTTACATACAAGTACACATACACATTGTATCATATTGAAAGGTTGTAATATATATATATATATATATATATATATATATATATATATATATATATATATATATATATATATATATATATATATATATATATATATATATATATATATATATATATGTATGTGTGTGTGTGTGTATATGTATATGTATATGTATATGTATATGTATATGTATATGTATATGTATATGTATATGTATATGTATATGTATATGTATATATATATATATATATATATATATATATATATATATATACACACATACATACATACATACATACATACATACATACATACATACATACATACATACATACATACATATATATATATATATATATATATATATATATATATATATATATATATATATATATATATATATATATATATATATATATATATATATATATGTGTGTACGTACGTAAGTACGTACATACTTACATACATACATACATACATACATACATACATACATATATATGATGCACCTTACCTCCCCATACCATTCGGTTCAGGCACTTTATGCGCACCGAATCGAATGCACCTAACGCACCTGACTGTAGTCTAGCTGCTGCCCACATAGTCTTCCCTGGCTCGTACTTGGCCTCAATTTTGGACAGTCCTTCAAGTAGTGATCCATAGCATCTGGGTAGAGCTTGCATGGAGGTGATCCTTTTGGGAGAGGACATTGGGTCTAGAAATGCCTGTATTCCCACACCTATAACACATGATGGGCTTCTTCTTATTTATTGGTTTTCTTTGGTTATTGTTGTTGAACTAAGAACCATTGTTGTTGAACGGAGGATCTGTATACATCACTTCTTGTGGATGCCCTTGGACATTTTGGTTAAGCTATGTTCCACGGGCTTGAATTGAGTTGGTTTGAGTCCCCTTGAGAAAGTAACAATCTCTTGCCTCATGACCAGTTTTCCACAGAACTGGCATGTGATCTTCTCTGGACAATCCTGATTATTATGACCTTTTTTATTACATATTGTACACCATATGAGAGCTTTTATTTCTTTTTGAGCTTTTAACTCCTCCACCTTTTGTCGAAGATGTGCAATATTGTCTTCTTGTGAATTCTTCTCTCGTTGGCGGGTCTTTTGTAGCTTCAGAGTCTCCAACTCCCTCCGCAAGCTTGCCATTGAATCCTAGGGAGATTCTTCTTGACATGCATCCCTTCCTTCAAAATGTTGGCATGCCTTTTCGATCCTAGCAACAACGCCTTCAAAATCTTGTAGTGTTGCATATGCTCTTAATAATTCCCTCAATTTTTGTTGAGACGATTTTGGGAAATCTTTTTCCACCCACTTCTTAACTAAGAAATCTCCACGTTAAGCAGGAAGTTTTGCTACCAAAGACTTTAACCTAGTCATTAGCTCAGGGAATGATTTTGGTGGCTGAAGTTTAAGATCCCCTAAGTGGTCAAAGGTTTTTTCTAGAATTATCTGGCCTAAAGGTATTGGTGAAGGTTGTCTGCAAGGCCTCGCATGTTGCAAAATGTCCCTCAGAATATTGACTAAACCACCGATCAGCAATGCTCTCCAAGATAGCATGATAGAGAACAAGAAAGGAGTCTTGTCGATTCTTGAGCCCCCTACTCTTGCAAAAGGATAAGAATCTTCGCACATGGTCATTCGGATCATCGTGAGAAGCTCCTTTGAAGGTTGGGAACTTTTCTAGATAAAAGAGTTGATACATCGTCAGCCATCCTTCTCTTGTTGTTGTGGGCAAGTACTTCCTTCGAAGATGAAGATGAAGATAAAGATGTAGCGGGTAGTGGTAGAGGGTTGGGAGGTATCGGAGGAGTATAGTGAACAGTCATACTGTGGTAGCTTTTGATGGGTGTTTTGATAGGATTGAGAGATCCTCCTTTATGAGATCGGGTATGAGTCATAGCCTATGCCTTCTCTCTATGAACTCATAGATATGATGAGAATTTAAACTAAAAACACTTGACCAAAAGGGAACTAAAACTTGGACTAGTAGTTGGGCTAAGGACTAAAAACTTAGACAAAAAAAACTGGAGTAAAAAGTTGGATGAAAAAACTTGGACTAATTTTTTGAGAGAATTTTTAGACTAAAAAAAATTGGACTAATTCTGAACTCAGAGTAATTATGAGAGAATAATTTTGAAAACCACAAGGGCTGAAAAAGTAAAGTGAAGAACAGTAGAGAGAAAATACAAAGCAAGGTCCCACCAGGCATGCCAATTTAAACACCTCTAGAGGAAATTCTTGTTCTCTAGTGCTCAAAGTGGGTTCTTTTACTCAGTGCAGTATGCACACTATGTATGCCTTGCACATTGGAATTGTCGAAATAAGAGCCAAAATTAAGAATCACAGAAGTGTAGGAGCATTACTCATTTAACATCAAGCATAGAAAGTATATAAGATAGGCGGTACAATGACAATGAACGGGAGTAGTGGATGCTAAGGGAAGCTCCTAACAACTTCGCAATCCAACCACAGAATCCAACCTCAAAGGTACTCTTGAAGCACACAAGCCTCTTGCTAAGCACTCAACCCTTGTGGACTCACTCCGCTTGTCCACCCTTCAAGACCAGAGCCCCTCATCTAACTCCTAGACTGAGCTTCAAGAGCTTGAGAACAACGGTGCACTTCACTCAAGTTTTCTTCCTTCTCTCTATACTCTCATTCTCTCTCTATGACGAGCTATCTCTATCGTGACAAGATATCTGGTATCTCCTATCTCATATCTCATATATCATCTCTCCTGTATATCAAGGTACTCGAAAAGTCCTTTCCTTATATAAGTCACCTCTGCGTGCAAGGCAGTTACTCGACTACTCTGTCACCTCCACTCTTACTTTGACTTGCACTTTTTTGGTACTCTGTCAAGTCCAGTACTCTACCAAATCCGTTACTCTGGTCGCCACTCTTCAAGTGATCTTCGTCTTGCCTTGGACGAATTTGGGTGTTGGACGAATTTGGGTGTTGGACGAATTTGAGAAATTGGTCCAATTTTGGGAAAATTAGTCTATAGACCAATTTGTGGAATTTGTCTCTTCTGCGAAATTGGTCTTCTTTCCACCTTAGACCAATTATGTGAAAATTGACCTCTTCTGGCAATTAAACTCGACTTACATTGAGAATATAAGAATACATAAGTGTACCAAAAATAAATAAATTGT
>CM035424.1:85622074-85742074 GCA_020310875.1 Ceratopteris richardii | reverse complement strand
TACGAATTAATGATGTCATCAATTTGACACATGAGCTTTGGATATCCAAATGAGGCAAGTAGACAGTTGATCTTAGGGTTTTGACATGCTCAAGACACAATGGAGGCATCGATTTTCCCAAATTCTGAACCAATCATGAGATATAAAAGTCACATGGAATCTAAGCTTCAAGATGGTTTCCTTATCCATGATATCACCTCCCCCTCAAGCGACGAGTTCCACGAGGAGTGGTCATGATTTGTGGTCTCAGCTTCATTGGATTTTTCTTATGAAATTTTTGAACCTTGATTGGTGCTCTCTGAAGGTTCTCTGCAGGTTCCCAAGTGCAATCACTGATGTCATACCCTTTCCAATGAACAAGGTACTCCCATCTTCCTCGAGATATTCTTGAATCTAGGACATGCTCAACTTCTAATTCTTCATGATCATCAATCTCAATAGGTGGTGAAGGACTAGGTCTCTCCTCCCTCAATGGTGAAATCTGCTATGATTCCAACATAGATACATGGAAAACTGGATGTATTCAGATGGTACTTGGTAATTGGAGCTTGAAAGTGACTAGATTAATCTTGGCCAAAATGGTGAATGGACCAAATTCCTGATGGTCTAGCTTTGCACAAGGCCTCAAAGTTTGCAAATTAGTTATCACTAACCATACACTATCCCCAATGTGATAGGATGAATTTTGAACACGATGCTAATCTGCATAATACTTATATTATTCTTGAGCTCTATGGATATCTTCCTTGAGCTCTTTGTGAATATCCATGAGATAATGGGCTTTATCTTTGGCAACTGGGTTCTTAACATGATTTGAGAGCTGTATATCCATTCTTGGATGTTGTCCATAATTTGCAAAGAAGGGAGTCTGCTTGGTTGATGTATGAACACTATTGTTATAAGAAAACTCTACAAAGGGTAAAAGCTCAAACCAATCATTTTGATGATAGTTGATGGTGCAATGGAGATATTGTTCTAGGACTTGATTTACCCGTTCTGTTTGTTCATCAGTCTGTGGATGATTGGCTACACATAGTCTAACTTGAATACCAAGGAGCTTGCAAATACTATTTTAAAAGTTGGATATGAACTGTGGCCCTCAATCATTGACAATATCATCAGGCAATCCATGAAGCCTAAAGATATATCTTAGAAAAAGTTTGCCTGTGGTTGCACCTATGATATCCTTGATAGTCGGAATGAAGTGTGCCATCTTTGTAAATCTATCCACTATAACAAGAATGGCATCATACTTATCTAACTCTAGTAGATCTATGATGAAATCCATAGATGATAAAGCACATGGCCTTTCTGTAATAGGTGAAGGTTGCAAGAGGCCATGAGGTCTATGTCGCAGTACCTTAGATCAATTGCAAGTGTCACAAGTTCAAATATAGCCTTTGACTTCCTTCCACATTTGAGGCCACCAAAAATCCCTTGATATGAGTTCTATTCTTTTATTCACTCCAAAATGTCATGGTGCAAGGTTGTCATGACGTTGTTGAAGTGCTTGGATTCTGGGATTTCATGGAGGTACATACAATATGTTCTTATAGAATAGTAACCCATCCTTTTCCTGAAATTCATTTACTTCTTGGACTTTTCCTTCTTGAGTTTTCTTCTTCACATTACAAAATAATTCATCTTGTAGTAGATTCTCACGGATCTAATGATGCAAGGCTGAATATTCATGACGTCTTGAAGAGATAGGTGCTAACTAGAGATGCTTAGGCTTGAGTAGTACACCCTCTTGTTGATCGAAGGCCTGTTCACCCTTCTTTCATGCAAGGTAAGATCTTCTGGACAAGGCATTTGACTGACATTGTTGACATCCTGGACAATATGTGATGACAAGGTCAAATCTGGATAAAAAGTCACTCCATTGAGATTCCCTTCTATTAATGATACAGGTGTTAATAAAATACTCTAAGTTCCTATGATCTGTATAGACAATAACTTTATAAACTACTCCTTCTAGATGGTGATGTCCAATATCAAACGTGTCCACTATGCCAAGGAGTTCTTTATCATGGATTTCATAATTAATCTTTGGAGGAGAAAATTTCCTTTGAATGATATGCAACTGGATGTAGGTGTCCATCATCTCCATATTGGGATAGAATGGTCCCTAGGGCAAAGTCTGATGCATATGTATCTAGGAAGAAGGGCTTACTAGAATCAGGAACTAGAATTGAAGTGGTAGTGAATGCTGATTTCAAGGTCTGAAAGGCTTTTTCTGCTTCTTCAGTCCATGAGAATTTTGAGTTTCTGGTAAACTTGGTAAGAGGTGTCACTATCTTGAGTAATCTCTTATGAATATCCTATAAAAATTGTCAAATCCTAGAAAACATTGTTCATATCGAACACATGAAGGTGGTTGCCAATCAAGGATTGTCTCGATCTTATTAGGATCCATAAAGACTTCTTTCTCTGATACAATGCACCCTAAAAACTCTACTTCTATCTGATGGAAAGAGCACTTCTCCAATTTTTCATACAGACCTTTTTCTTGGAGTTTCTCTAGGACTATCTTTACATGATATTCATGGTCCTCTAGATTTTTGGAGAATATCAAGATATCATTGAGATATATTACCACAAAATCATCTAAATACTCTCAAAATATATCATTTATCATATGTTGAAAGACAAATAGAGCATTTGTGAGAAGAAATGGCATAACCACATATTCAAAATGCTCATACCTTGTTCAAAATGTTATCTTCCATTCGTCTCCTTCTTTGATCCTAACAAGATTGTAAGCTCCTCAAAGGTCAATCTTTGTGAAGAAATTTGCTCTTCCAAGGCATTCCAAGAGCTCTGAAATAAGTGGTAGAGGGTATGTGTTCTTTATTGTGACTTTATTCCACCCACGATAGTCTATACACATTTGGAGAGTTTTGTCCTTCTTCTTTACAAATAGGATAGGGGCTCCTGCAGGAGACTTCGAGTGTTTGATAACCCCTTGGCTAGATTCTCATCAATATTCTTATGTATTTCTATAAGTTCCTATGGGGATAATCTATAGATTGGTCCAAAGGGTGGTTGTGCTCCCTCTTGAAGTTCTATGGAACAATCATAAGATCTATGCTCTCGGACGATATATGTATTCTTCTTTTCAAAAACATCTTCAACGCCTTTGTATTGGTCGGGTAGCTTCACCGATCATCTTTCTTGGGCTCGTGAGTTGGTATGGCATAGATCATATATGTCGGTTCCTTCCTTACTGCATGTATGAAGGCTTTGGCTTTGACATATGTTGGGTTCTTCTAGATATCACAATGGGTGATTTAATTATTTTCCCAATTAATTTCTGGATTATGTTTCTTTAACCAGAGCATTCTGATGATAACTAGGTTTATTTGACTTGATATTGAGTTGAAACATATGTGGGAACCATGGTCACCAAGGTGTACTCTTAATGGTGTGGTTTCCAAGGTTATATTCCCAGATGCTAGAGGTTGTTCGTCCACTACTTTAGCTACTACTAGTTTGTTCTTTCAAAGTACAGGAATTCCATGTTTCTTAACCAATCCTTCATCGATGAAACAGGCTCCTGAATCTACTAGGGATATGAGGGAAAGGGTCTTCTTAGGCATGCTTAACTTTATCAGGGCAAGACATGTTTCTACGAGTATAGCTGCAATTATGAGACCCTTTATTTTGTCACGATCCGATTATACAATTTCTTTTACAACTGGACTTCCTCGTTTTCCTGTTCTACAAGAGTGTCTGCGACTCTAGAGTTCATTCTCTTGTTGGGACAACTAACTGCAATATGGCTAGGGTTTCAACAATAGAGGCATAACTTGTTATCTCTTCTTCTATGTTTCTCTTGTGGTGTTAGAGGCTAGAACTTAATACATATATCTGCATAGGTTCATGCATAGACTCATCTTTAGGAGTGCGCTGGAAGGGTTTCCATTGGCGAGGTCTTCCTTCTACTTGTTTTTCTTGCTTCCTTTCAAAAAGTTGGTTATCACATTGAATAGCTTGTGTGATGTATTCATTCAATGTCTGGCATCATGAGCAGAAGGTCCTTCACATCATCTCTTTATCCCCATCCTAATTGGACTATTAAATAATCTTCATGCCAAGTGAGATCACATATCAACTGCCTAAATTCTGATGCATAGCTAGAGGTAGGATGGTTACCTTGACGTAGCTTTCAAAGTTTTGTTTCTGCCACTTGACTTGTGTTTGCATCTCCAAATGTGGCAGTGAGTTCTCAAAGAAACCCCTCATAGTCCTGAAGTACTGCCATGTTGTTCTCCAAGATTGGGGCAAACCATGATAAGGTGGATGCCTCATCAGGGTATCTATCAGGTTGCATATGGATGTACAATTCAACTTGTTGGAGAAATCCACAAAACTTCATGCAATCCCCGTCAAACTTTTTTGGCATGCAAATCTTGGGTTCCTTCATGAAGGATGTACTAGGCCATTGATTCACTTGAATACTCCCTTGATTTGCTTGAAGACTTCCGATTCATTCTTGTAATTCTTGGAGGAGTGCAGCTACATATACCGGATGTCCCATCTCGACTTGTGTCTGTCGATGAGTTAGGTCCTTGACTTGTTGTTGGAGACTCTGAAGTGATACTACAATATGTTCATAAACATTCTCCATGATGCATGGTCTTGAATAGAAGCTAGTCTTTCCCAAATATTAGGGGAGCAATAGATTCTGCTCTCTCACTGAGCTAGACAAGATTTCAAAATTATACTTCGATTACAAGCACATCCACGTAGGGAGAACAATACAAGAATATATAACTGATACAAGACGTCCCACAAACCGAGACTGTTAGGTATGGAAAACTAGACTAGAGATGATACAGGAGATCCCACAACCTGCGACCGTAAGTATGAAACAAGATATCTCAATTACAAGAATTCCCTTCAAGAAGATGAACTAGATAAAAGAAGCAACTAGACAAGATCTCGTACTACGAGATTACAAGAGGATAAGATGAGATGTCCAAGATACAAGACTAGACAAGACTGGAAGAAGGAACAAGACAAGAACTGGAACTGGAACTTGGAGAGTACTTACTTGGCGATCATGACTCCTTGAGCTCCCAAGACTAGTGTTGGCAAGATTGAGTATGAATGTGTTCAACCATCTCCTTATATAGGTTTTCAAGAGGGATTCATGAAAGGCGGTTACAAATTGATGATGTCATCAATTTGAAACATGAGCTTTGGATATTCGAATGAGGCAATTAGATAGTCGATCTTAGGGTTTTGGCACACTTCGACAGCAATGGAAGCATCAATTTTCCCAAATTCTAAACCAATCATGAGATATAGAAGTCACATGGAATCTAAGATTCAAGATGGTTTCCTTGTCCACATTAGTAATTATGACCCATCTTCTCATGAGCAATGCATGCCTAAAATAGACTCAGATGTTTGGTACTTTGATACTAGGGCAGCCAAACATATACCTTGTAATACAGTTTCTTCAGTTCACTTGAGCTTGCCCCTACAGGGAATACTATCACATGCGTTAACAACTCCTCTTATCTTGTAATGGGAGTTGGTAAGGTCATGCGTTCTTTCACGTTGTCAAATGCTTTGTTTATGCCATGGATCAAGAAAATTATGTTGTTAGTATCAACATTAGTCAAGATTGACATAGTTGTCAAATTTGTTGATGGAAAGTGTACAATTCATGATCTCTCAAATGGTGATGTCATTATTGTTTCTGGCATTTTATGTCATGGGCTGTATAAGCTCAGAGACTATGCAAAATCCATCAATGGTTTAGCATGTGTAGTTCAAGATTCTCAGGCTATCTTAGATGCAAAGCTTTGGCATGCATGTTTTGGTCATCTGAATTTTGTTAGTTTGCTATGCCTGTAAAAATATGAAATGGTCTCTTCTCTACCCAAATTTTAGGCACTTTGTAAAAGTTTTTGTGAAGCTTGTATTTTGCGAAAAATGCAGTGCTCCTTCCCAAAAGATGGTCAAGTCTTAGCTTCTTTAAATTGCAGCTTGTTCACAGTGATGCTTATGGTCCTATGCAGACACCTTCTTTTGGGAGCTACCTTTAATTCATGACTTTTATTGATTATTTTCTAGGCATGCATGGATTTATCCCTTGAAAGCAAATTCCATAGTGTTTATGTGCTTTAAACAGTTTTTGGTTTTGGCTAAAAAAATTTCAGCATGTAAAATGGGCACCCTCCATTTTGATCGATTGGAGGAATACATATCTTCTGATTTTAATGCATTTCTAGATGAACGTGGGATAAAATATTAGTGTAGAGTGCCATATACACCTCATTGGAATGGATTTACTTAAAGAAATAGAAGGTCTCTCATGGAGATGGTAAGGTGTAAGGTCAAAAGTCTGGCTTTACCACATAGCTTGTGGCTTGAGGTTGTTATGTGTGCAACATATGTACTAAACAGGTGTCCCACCAAAGCATTGCGGTCTATCACTCCATATGATGCTTGGCATGGTTGCAAGCCATATGTTGCTCATCTGTGTGTCTTTAATTGTTTGGCATATGCATTAGTGTCTGAACAACAACATAGGGAATTGGATGATAAAGGAATGAAATATGTTTTTGTTGGGTACAATTTTGAAAGCAAAGGCTACCATCTATATCATCCACAAACTAAACACGTTTTGGTTAGCCTTGATGTTGTTTTTGTGGAAGATGCAATTCAGCCATTACTTACATGTACTAAGGGGACATCAGTTAGCTCCAAAGATATGTATGACACTTTGCTATCTCTTTTTACATGTGGACAATCAAGTGCTGGTCCAAATGAGGTGATTTCTCAGCCTTAGAGGTTTCACATGATGATGTAGATCATTCCATTTTTTATGCAGACTTACATGATGCATTTGTTTATGAGAGGATTGATATAAAGGAGGCAAAAACTATGCCTAAATGGCTAGTGGAGACTTTGCAAGATAGCAAATTAGAAACAACTTTTGCATTGTACTCGTTCAGGTCCTCATCGTGATTCTTTTGCATCATATTGCTATGCAATGGTTGCCTCTAGTCTTTGTGATGAGAATGAGCATGTTTCTTTTGATGAAGCACAAAATTCAAAAAATTGGATGGCTGTTATGCAATCAGAATATGATGCGATTATGAAGAATGATACCTGGTCTTTATGTGATTTGCCTCCTGGAAAAAAGGCCATTGGCATTAAATGGGTATACAAGATGAAGTGTAAGCTTGATGGAACAATTGAAAGCTATAAGGCTAGGCTTGTAGAAAAAGGTTATGCTCAAGAGAGAGGCATTGATTTTGATGAAACCTTTTCTCCCACATGCCACACGACCATTGTTTGTAGCATTTGTGCACTTGCAGCTCATCATGGTTTGAATGTACATGAGTTGGAGATTAAAATTTCATTTTTGAGTGCCAAGCTCCTTGTTCACCGCATCACTCTTAGGTGGGATTTGTTGATATATTTCGGTAGTGATGTGTGTGAACACACTTAGGACCATTAGGGCACTTTTTTCCCTCTTTAGGAGGTTTTTTCTCTCGACTTGTATATATGCCTATAACCCTAATGAATCACTTATCTTTCTAACTTCACAGGGTAATACATTCAGTATTGTGTGTTGTGCTCCAAGCTTCTTCTTCTTCTTCCTTGTGTTGTTCACGTGCTTCCACAGACCTTAATCTCCAACATATTCTTCTTGAACAAATTGTCTATTTTCACGGTTTATGCTTCTACTGTTTGAATAATTATCTTGTGAATGATGCAACATCCCATTGTATTCTCTTTCTTTGCCCCCCACTATTGTTATGATGTGGTTGCTCCTTGATTCCTTTAATGAGATGTATATGCAATGATCTTGTAGAGATTATTTGTTGTGAAAGTCTCCATGCAACGTGTAAATGATTATCATGAGTTTTTATATGCTATATGGACCTTTTTTCTTAATCCATATTAAATTGGTGCTAGATGTTTGCTCTATTATCCATTTTATCCTATCAATTAGAATATTATGGATCATACCAAGATAATAATTCCATATTTTTTTAAGTGACATGACATTAGGGGAAAAAATGGGCCCTGTAAGGACTCCTAATTTTTAGGAATTAAAAGCTAAATCTAGGATATTAGAGGGACATAGAAAACCACTAGTGGTATTCACAAATAAAATAATATTTGGCATAATTTGATTTGAATTTCTAATGGAAACTTTTCTAGCCTTTGAATGCTTTAATTGAATGGTTAGGATTAAACTAGCTAGAAGGCTAGAGAGAGAAGGATTTTCCAGTCTTAGCACACAAGAGAATCTCATGCACACGTTTTTGCACCATTTGTACATTTTATGACCATTGGATCCTTGTGAATCTGGGGGCAAACTAGATTCGGGGATGAATTCAAAAAAGAGGATTTCTATGAACGATTGGATTGCTCCCTCATCGAATGGTGTATGTTAAAAGGCACAACAATCTTGCGATCAGCAAGGCACCAATCATTCTCTGCCATAGGATCAAAGATGCATCTGATGGCTCTCAATTTAAGCATCCAAGATATTTCATATTCACTCCAAGCCATTGGATTTAAAGATCCATCCTATGGCTCAAATTCAAAGGCACCTTTTTGGAGCCTTCTCACATCTCAACCATGCATTTCAAATAAATCCAAGGTTCCAAATGTAAGGGTACCTTGACTTTTGTCATTCATTCTAAGCCTTTGGATCTTTGAGCCAATGCAAGGGTTATAGTTCATTCCCAAGTGTTTCAAAAACATTAAGGTAACAAAAGCCATGAGTTTTAGGTGGTTTTGTCCTCTTTGTCCACAAAAAAACAAAGGAAGCCTATGCTTAACCTATGTGATTAAGAGACTAGATTGTGGCCACCACCATCTTCTTATTAGTCCATAAATCATCACTCTTTAAAATAAAAAGGCCCATGGAGGGTTCATTTTTTCCCCTAATGGATCCAATGTTTGCTTTTTATCTGGAAAACATAAGCATTTATGAAAAAATCTCAAGTAAAACTCTTATTGCAGGCTTCTTATACTAGCATGTGTGCACATTCTTTTGGTTTTGTACTGCGCAAGGATGTCTCCATCTTGAATGGTTTCTCTTGTTTGAGATCTCAATGCTTGATTCATCAAGGATGAAGTGAGAGGAATGTCTCTATCTTGTTTTTTTCAAAGCTTTGACAAAAATGTTAGGGTACACCTTGACAATGATTTGAAAAACCTTGTAACACTTATAAATGTCTCTCAAAATCAAGTCTATGGGAAGAATAAAGCATCTTCCATCACGTAATACATCCACCACTTGTGTGATGCCTTATGCTTGATCAAAATTGTGAACCATTTAATGGATTCTCCACATCCCCACTAATGTTCATCTAGGCTATATAAATAAATCTACCAACTTTGAGGGGTTTCATAGTCTTTTAGCCAATGGGATACTGTAATTGTGATGTTTCTAGGTGAAGGGTAAGAAATCCACTACAAATTTTTGTGTCATCTTCAACTTTCATGGCTAAATCAAAGATGAACTTACTATAAAAACTCCAACTAGAAATAACAAAATACAAGGCATTTCTATCATTTTTCCCAAATCATCATGAAAAAGTGTTTCATTGAGTCAAGTAGAAATGAATGGATTCACCAAAGTGAGTAGGACATGCAAAAAAAATACTTCTTAGATTGAATGTACTATCAAGCAATAAAGTTCAAGGAGAGGAAAAAAAGAACAGAAAAGAAAAACAACCCCTTGTCTAGCATACAAAACAACCCCTTTTCTCCCATAGTTACCTTGGACATATTGGCATTTAGTGGGAAATTATTACCATTAGTGTCCATATGAAAGGCCAAATGGCCACCAGACACTTCTTTGTATATGTCCTTTAATAAAACATATAGTGGCCTAGTTAGCCACAAACTATAAGTTTGACTGCATTTGTAACACCTAAGAAGTCTGTGTTCATGCTCCCTATGTACCGTGTTTTTCTGTGTATTCTGTAGCATCTGTGTAGAGTACTGTGTGCGGTGCTTGGAGCTCAGTTTCCTAGTTCGAGGATATCATCGTGGAGCTCTCGAGAAGGAGAGCACACTGTGTTGCATTGCCATCAAAATACTTCCATCCATGACTTTTACAAGTGGATTTTGAATTCAAATGAAGGTGAGATCTATCGTTGAAGAGAATCAATTCACTTTTGTACAATCTTGGAAAAGTGAAGATCTAATTTGTCTACTTTTAGGTGATTGATTGATTCATTGATTGTCAAGCTCAACCACCTCAAATTTGTGGAATTTTCTTTTTCTGTTTTTACATGTGTAAAGCTCTAGGCTTTTACATTGATAAATGATCCATAAAAAATCTTTAAAAAAATTACAATAAATGAGTATAAATAAAAGGACATTTCAATGGATATTTTGACATAATCCAAACGATAGCTTTTTTATGTAGATCAAATCCACCTCAAGCATAGTGTAAGCCTGATGTTCCAACATATAATACTACTAATGATTATACTACTAATGATTATACTCTTCTGGTGGTCCACAATTTGTATATGTATACAACCTTATTTGATATGCAAGAGATTGTCTCACATATTTTTTATTTTAATGACATTCAATCTTTGTATGATTAGTGACTCTTTGCCGACATGGACAATATCAAGGTTCTCCCTTATCCACATGTAGTGGTTGTGTTTTCCCAAAAGTACAATCTTCTTTTGGATGATCTTCTTTGCATTGATAATATCGATAAAGTTTATGCACATGTTGGGGTATATTTTGGTAAGCTCAAGTGTCTCATGCTTGTTGAGCTCCTAGATTTTTGGCTAAGCTAACTTGTCAGGAGATGCTAAGTGTGAACCACTACTAGAATAATGGTCAAACTTCATTGACACTTGGTAAATAAAAAGATATATAGCCAAGTTTTCTTCCAAATAAATGTGCTCTTTTAGACAAGCATGGAGATTTTGTAAGCACTTCTCATAGACAACATCAAAGAAAAGGAAAATCCTCTTTTCTTGGGAAGGAAGCTCCTTGGCAGGACATTGGTCTACATACTAACAATCTATGAGTAGAACATCTATCAATATCATGACTATGTTTCTTGAAGCCATGAATCAAAGAAGAGGTGCCATGCCTAACTTCGTATTTTGAGAACTCATCCATAGAATCTTCTAAAAGATGTCCAAAATTTTAATAAGTCGATCTATCTTATGGTTGGAACCATGTAAATATTGGAATTTTAGATCTGTTGAAGGACACGAATAACACAAGGAAGAAGAATAAGAAGCTTGGAACACAACACAAAACAGTGAATGTATCACCAAGAGAATGTACAATGATAAGTAACCCGTCAGGATTATATGTGTATATACAAGCCAAGGGGAAAAAACCTTCTAAAGAGGGAAAACAGTGCCCCGATGGTCCTAGTGTGTTCATACACATCCGTACCTAAATATATCAACAAATTCCCCTTGGGATTGATGCAATGAACAAAGAGTTGGCACACATGTATAAGGAAGTGCCAAGCTATGTGGAATCAATCCACAAAAGGAAGTAAGCCCAAAGCTTTGTGAAAGGTTTCAAACTTCTCCCTAGGCAGAGCCTTTGTGAAAAGGTTTGCAATGTTCTCATATGTGGGCACATATGCCAAACTGATCTCTCCAGCAGAGAACCTCTCCCTGACATAATGATACTGCACCTCAATGTGCTTAGTGTGAGCATGGAATGGAGGTTTCCTAGCAACTACCAGTGAGCTCTAATTGTCTTTAAAGATGGTGGTGGCAGAAGACTGACTAACACCCAAATCAGCCATAAGGTGTGTGAGCCATACACACTCAATAGTTGTTATGAAAACTTCCCTATACTCAACCTCACAACTAGAAGTGGATAGAGTAGGCTACTTCTTGCTCAACCAAGATATGCATGAGCTACCAAGCATGACGCAAAAACCATTGGTGGACACACGAGTGTCATAGCAACTAGCCCAGAGAGAGTTAGAAAAAGCATGTAACTCTGGTGGTAGTGATCCCCCTTGGGATAAAAAATCCAAATATCTAGGTAACACTCAAGTAGAAAAATATGCACTTAACCACCTGCCAGTGCTTGACACTTGGTAAATGCATAAACCTACTCATCTATGAGATAGAAAACTGAATATCTTGTCGAGTAATGCATAAGTAAATCAAGCATCCAATAGCTTTTTGATAGAGAACAACATCAAATGCATCTCCAACATCATGAAAACTCATTCTTAAACTTTTCTCCATATGAGTGGCAATAGGTTTGCAGTCTTCAAGGCCAAAACTTTGTAATAATGTGTCAACATATTTTTTTTGACACAAAGCTATTCCACCATCAACTCGCATAAACTGAATGCCCAAATAATGATGCAAATGCCCCAAATCTGACATCTCAAATGAGGCATGCAAATCAGCCTTAAAATCAGCAATATGCTTCTCATCAGGACCAACAAGCAACATGTCATCAACATAGACAACAATAATCAAAAGCACATCATTTACACGTGTCAAACCATATAATGCCTTTTTCAACCTACACACTTTGTTTTCATGCCATTTTTGCACAAAACCATGGGGCTAAAAAACATACACTCTTCATGCAAGTCACCATTCAGAAATGCATTTTTATGCCCAACTAATATACATCCAAGCCATGATGAGCTTCAATTGCAGAGATGCTACAAACAGTAGTCATTCAACATGTAGGAGCAAAGGTCTCATCAAAATCAATGCCTCTTTCTTGAGCATAACCCTTTGCAATAAGCCTAACCTTATACCAGTCAACTGTTCCATCAGCTTATGCTTCAACTTATATAACCACTTAATGTCTATGGCCTTCTTGCCAAGAGGCAAGTCACATAAAGATCAGATACCATTTTTCATGATAGCATCATATTCTAATTGCATAGCAGCCATCCAATTTTCTACATTTTATGCTTCATCAAACGAAACAGGCTCATTCTCATCACAAAGACTAGAGGCAACCATAGGATAACAATTTGATGCGAAAAAAGAACTATGAGAGCCTGAATGATTATAGTATGACAGAGGTGTATCTAATTTTCTATCTCACAAAGTTTGCACCAACCATTTGGGCATAGTTTTTGCCTCCTCTATATCAGTTCTCTCATCAATAAGGACATCATGTAAATCTACATAAGAAATGGAATGATCTGATCATCATGTGAAACCTATAAAGGTTGAGAAATTGCCTCATTTAGACTAGCACGAGACTGTCCACCTGTAAAAAGAGCTAGCAAAGTATCATACAATGCATTGTGATAGTGCATTCGAAGGCCAAAACGAGCTCAGATCATGATTTTGACACCACAAAGTGAAGCTGTTTTGAACTCCTAATCGTCGTGAGTATGCTCACTAATTTTTGTGTGATTCTAAGACTATGACCAAAGGGGTGTCAACAACGTCCTAGATGAAGCGACTACTTGCTCTGATACCAATGGTTGAAGTTTGAGGTTTGTGGAAGCATGCGAACAACACAAGGAAGAAGAAGAAGAAGAAGAAGAAGAAGAAGAAGAAGAAGAAGAAGAAGAAGAAGAAGAAGAAGAAAAAGAAGAAGAAGAAGAAGAAGAAGAAGAACCTTGGAGCACAACACACAATAGTGAATGTATTACCAAGATAGTGTACAAAGATAAGTAACCCATTACGGTTATAGGCATATATACAAGCCGGGGGAAAAAACCTCCTAAAGAGGGAAAAAAATTCCCTGACACTCCTAGTGTGTTCATACACATCATTACCTAAATATATCAACAACCAATGCCATCCCAATCAAAATGAGTCCAAGAGCTTTGTATTAAGCATAGAAATCATTCACTTGATCGAATCTAAGCACTTTCTTAAATTCAGCAACATGAACATATGGATCAATAGTGCCATCATAATGGTTTTTCCTACATTTAGAAACTTGTGAATGTAAAAGCCTTTGTTCGAGATCTTGGGTCTGTGGAAACGAAAAGAAATTTTGTTGTCCTACTTGAGGATTAGGAGGTCTCCCACCCATTTGCAATCTAAGATAAGGTTATTATTTCCTTTTCCTATGCTTAATTAGATCAACTTGTCTAGCATAACCCAAAATTTGGGAATATTACCCATCAAATTTTTTCTTTCATGAGACTCTCCACTAGTTTTGGCTCTATCTTGAGTCTTTTGTTCATTATTCTTAGGTGGGGAGAAGAATGTTGTCCTAGATACATATATTTAGATTTTTCAACATCTATCACTTTCCAATACTCTCTTTTCTTCCTATCTATGTGTATCAATCTATTCATTCTCCATATATTTCATCTCTTAGATTAATATGGATCATTTAGAGATCTATGTACATAGAGTTATGTCAGTCCCAATGAAAAGGTAGTGCATGGGCTTGGAAACATTTGGAATTTGATCTGCATAGAATATCTTAATCAAGATGGACTTACTAGGAGTAGTGACTAACTTCTCAACATCAACCCAATCTTTGGTGCTTAACTCTTCCAAATCAATAGTTCACTCATGATTTTCACATCTCTCTCTCTCTCTCTCTCTCTATATATATATATATATATATATATATATATATATATATATATATATATATATATATATATATATATATATATATATATATATATATATATATATATATATATATATATATATATATATATATATACACAAAGGCTATCGATGCATTTCAATTGGAGGATGCCATCACTTCCAAATCACTATCTGAATTACTAGATTCACTAAAAGTGAGAGTCCTAGTAGGCAATTGAGCAGTACTCTCTTTTGAGGGGATGAAAATTGAAGTTCTAACTAGTTTCCCTAGCTTATAGAAGGATCTTAAGTGCATATGTCAATTTTCACTTTGTTTGGAGCTTTCATTCTTTAATTATCAAGTCGTTAAGTTTTTTAGCCCTTGATTGTTGTTCTATATGTTGTAAGTACCCAATCATGTATTTTTTGTTCCTTTAGCTTCAAATGTACAAGACAAGTGTACTTGGATAGCTACTCTGCACGTTGAAGTTCTTAAGATGTCTGTCGTGATTTGACGTCAAGAGCAAAAACCCTAATTTGTGAGTTTTCACGTTCTAGTGTATTGCATAACAAATTTGAAGTTGTAGCCCTAGAGAAAAATGGACAAGAATCACAAATATCTCTAAATTCCAAAAACTCTAGACACAAAAAGACGATTTCCCAAGGTATACAATTTCCTAGGGGAATTTTGATTTACCTAGAGCAATGAGGATGGGAAAGGGCAATCTGGATGTTTATAATCCCTTGTCATGGGTCGAGCAATCATGTGAGAGCAATCACAATTCCTTTGGGCAATCATGATGTCACAATATGATGCTAATTTCTTGATGTATTAGAGCAACCATATTGTTTAATCATGATGCGATGTCCTGATGGTGCATAGCCCTTGTGATTTCTCACCAAATGATGGTGGTGGCTAGCCAAAACAATGGTGATGGTTGAGTAACAGACACAATGGATTGAATCTCAAGGGAATTTCCCACGTGTAAACAGGAAATCGTGATGACTCTCAACAATAATAATGTCTGTGGGCAATCACAATGTCTTTGCATAACATGATTTCTTGCATAGACATGAAACAAATTCCCTAGTTTTTAGAAACATTTTAACTATTTATCAAGTTTGTAAAATCCTTTTCTATGTTCTAGAACATAGGGACTATTCATTTACAGACAATTTTATAAAAGCCAAACAATTTCACTGAAAATGGCTCTCGATAAATTTCAATCTCTTAACTCCATGTACACATATCCAAATTTGAAATTTCAAAGGAAACAAATCACTGAGTTGAGAGTAGAAAGCTTTGAAATATATATTCTCTCTCCTCTCACTCATATAACTCTCTCTTACTCGAAAATAGTGCAAAGGAGGTCAAATTTCAGAGCTAGCAGCATAAGTAAAGATGTACAAACCTGCTTATGTTATTTGGGAAGCATGCACACTTCTCCTTTATCTCTTCCAAGCTCCCAAAAGCATTTCTAAGCTCCTTCGTCACCTTTGCAAGCTTCTAAAAACAAAAAAAGGTGACAAAAAAGGTAAAATTCTTGATAACCTTGAAAATGGAGAATTCTTGCATAATTCTCAAGCTTCCTAGGCTCAAGATATAGGAATATCTCTCATTGCATGAGAGATATTGCCTGCTTCTTACATATCAAAACATGCCGAACAAAAAGTTCTATATGCAACAAGTGATAGAGCTAAAGCAGTGATGTATTCTGTATGCTGGCTGTTGTGGATAAGTTGGATGGTACCAACTACCCATTATGGGCTTATATGATGCGACATATATTGGTTGCAAAAGGACTGTGGAACATTGTGCAAGGTGTTGAAAAATGTCCTATCACACCTACAACTGTTACAACTGCAAGTACTAGAGCTGATGCATAAGGTGTCGAAGATGGTGATATTTTGCAGATTCTTGTTTGTGCTATTGTTTCTAGTGCACCTACTGTAGAGAAAATTCATTGGGAAGGCAGAGATGTCAGGCATATGCATTGATAGCTTTGTTTGTCAAACGTGCCATTATTCCTCACATTCGCTCTTGCAGAACAACTAAGGATGCTTGGGTTACACTTACCACATTGTACCAGTCTACAAATGAGGCTCGAAGAAAGAAGACAAAGATGAGACGAAATAAGAAAAACAGAAATTATTTTGCAAATATTGTAAATAAAATGATCATGTCATTAAGAGCTGTCCAAAACTGACTGCTAAAGAGGCCAGAATGGTTGTTGTAGAGGCCTCTACACCAAAAACAGAGTCTTCTAATCTTGTGCAAGAAGAAGAATGGGTGTTTACAATTGATTGTAGTTTTGACCCATCTTCTCATGAGCAGTGCATGTCTACAGTAGACTCAGATGTTTGGTTCTTTGATAGTGGGGTGACCAAATATATTACCTCGCAACGCAGTTTACAGGGAATACTGTCACATGCGCCAACAACTCCTCTTATCCTGTCATGGGAGTTTGTAAGATCATTCTGACTACTGCTGATGGTAGTTCTTTCGCTTTTTCAGATGCATTATTTGTGCTAGGGATCAACAAGAATCTATTGTCAATTTCGACTTTAGCAAAGATTGGCTTGGTTGTGAAATTTGTTGATGGCAAGTGTACATTTCATGATCTGTCAAATGGCGAGTGATTATTGCTTATGGAATTTTATCTTGTGGGCTGTATAAGATCATAGACTATGAGAGATATGTGAATGATTTAGCATGTGCAATACATGATTCTCAGGCTATGTCAGATGCAAAGCTTTGGCATTCATGCTTTGGTCATCTGAATTTTGCTAGTTTGCTATGCCTGTAGAAATATGAAATGGTGTCCTCTTTGCCCAAACTTAAGGCACCCCATAAACATGTATGTGAAGGCTGTATTTTGGGCAAAATGCAGTGTTCCTCATTCCCAAAAGATGGTCTTGTTCGAGCTACACAAAAATTGCAGCTTGTTCATAGTGATGTATATGGTCCGATGTAGACACCCTCTTTTGGAAACTATCTTTACTTTGTGACTTTCATTGATGATTATATCCTTTGAAAGCAAAGTTCAAAGTGTTTATGTGCTTCAAACACTTTTTGGTTATGAATGAAAATTTGTGAGCATGTAAATGGGCACCCTCCATTATGATTGGGGGGAGATATATGTCTTCTGACTTTAATGCATTTCTAGCTGAACATGGGATAAAACATCTGTGTACAGTGCCATATACACCTCAACATAATGGAGTTGATGAATGGAAGAACATATCACTCATGGAGATGGCAAGGTGTATGGTCAAGAGCCAAGCCTTACCACATAGTTTCTGGCTTGAGGCTATTATGTATGCAGCATATGTACTTAACAGGTGTCCCACTAAAGCGCTGCAGTCTATCACTCCATATGAGGCTTGGCATGGTTGCAAGCCATATGTTGCTCATCTGTGTGTTTTTGGTTGTATGGCATATGCATTAGTGCTTGAACAACATCATAGAAAATTGGATGATAAAGCTAGTAAAATGTATTTTTGTTGGGTAGAGTTCTTAAAGTAAAGGCTATCGTGTGTATCATCCACAGACTAAATTCATTTTGGTTAGCTGTGATGTTGTTTTTGTGGAAAATGCTATTCAGCCATTGCTTTCATGTACAAAGGAGACATCTGTTAGCTCCATAGACATGTATGATAATTCGATGCCTCTTTTTTGATGGAGAGTGTTAATCTCCAAAAGAACAACCTACTCTTGAAATTAGAGCACCTCTATATCAAGAGTAAGTCAAAACCTTCACCAATTTACAAGATCAATTCTCAATTATTAAATTCTTGAATAAACTGTGAAGAAGAAGATCACTCAGAAAGTCTGCTGCACATTTCTTTCTCATTGACTGAGTAAACGTGTAAAGTTTTTGATGAAACTTTCCACAAGGTGTCATCTAAAGATTGCGCACCTCCTCCAAGTCAGATTACTCCAAAAGACTGAGTATAACTTGAGAAATCAACTTGATAAGACACCTATGTCTAAAATTGTACTTCTGAGAAGTCGATTTAGACACCTATGATTTCTAAGACATGGTTCTCTGAGAATAGAACCCGTTTAAGCAAATTCTTTTAGACACTAGTAGCTTACCTTCCAACTTAAAGATTGAGTACTTGCTTGCTCAAAACTTTAAACTGTGGAGTGAGTAATGATCAAATCATTAACTTCGAATTCTGTGCCTGTTTCAAGAACCAGTGAACACTCTTCACATACAAATGTTCCTACACTTGATTCTCTTAACCTGATCACAATTGGAAGCTAAAATTTTGTACAGAGGTCTATCAACTATAGACTTAGACTTGTACAAAAGCATTTCACAATTGATCTACCACAGAAGGAGGAAACTCAGAAACATCGGGCGCAAAATTTATGTCCTTTCTGAAGGAGTTTACAACTGAATGATGAGAGAGAGTTCAACTAACTTTTCATGTGTCTAATGACTCTTACAACTTCTCATTTCTCTATTCCTATCCTCTCTCATACTTGCCCCGACATTTTCCAAAGTATTTATAGGCAAATATGTACAAGCTTATGACTAATCAAAAGCATAAGTGACCTATATCTGAACTAATGTACATATGTGTACACAACTTTAAACTTCTGTATATATCCTTCCTTCATGCTTCTGAATTTGTTCTCTTATCAATTCCTTGACTTCATTTCTTCATCCAAAACTTCAATTGGTGATTGGTCTGCACCAACAACTCCCCCTCAATCATCAATTGAGGTTTTCTCTATCTTCTTTATGCCTGTCATGTCCTTGAATCTCTGCAGCTTTGGTCCATCCAAGCTCTTGGTTAGCATATCAGCTATCTGATCTTTTGTTGAAGTATGTATGACTTCAATCTCTTTATCCATCACCTTCTCTCTTAGAAAGTGATACTGAATTTCAACATGTTTGGTCCTTGCATGAAACACAGGGTTAGCAGCTAAATACAATGAACTCATGTTATCTCCATAAATGATAGGTGTACTCTGTATAGTGTCAAAACTCTTCATGAGAGTCTTAAGCCATATCACTTCCTTTGCAGCTTCAACCATGCCCTTGTACTCAGCTTCTGTAGATGATAAAGCAACTGTATGTTGCTTCTTTGAACACCAAGAGATTAATTTATCTCCCACATAACACATGTATCCGTAAGTTGACTTTCTATCATCTGGATTACCTGCCCAATCTGCATCACTATATATTTTGATGTTTGTATCTGATGTAAAACCATAATACAAACCTTCTTTGAGTGTACCCTTAATGTACCTCAACACTCTTTGACCTGCAATCCAATGGTCCTTTCTAGGACAATGCATGAATTGAGATAATACCCCAACTGCATATGATAAATCATGCCTTGTTAATGTAGCATAAATCAAGCTACCCACCAAACTCTGATAGAGTTTCATATCCTTGAACTCTTCTCCACCATATCTGCTCAATTTGTGATTCGCCTCCATTGGAGTAGGTGCTACCCTGCAATCATTCATCTTGAACTTGATTAACAAATTCTTCAAGTACCTTTCTTGAGTCAACTACACTCCATGTTGAGTATATGAAATCTCCATGCCCAAGAAATATGACAAATCTCCCAAGTCACTGATCTTGAATTCTTTCTCCATTTGTTTCTTTAGACTTTGAATACCTTTCTCATCTGTACCTGTAAGAATTATATCATCAACATATATGCACATGTATATGAATCCATCATCACTTGCTTTAACAAACAAACTACTATCTGCTTTAGATACTTGAAATCCAAGTTCTTTCAAGAACTTCACAAGTCTATAATTCCATGCCCTTGGGGCCTGCTTCAAACCATACAAAGCTCTCTTGAGCTTGCACACATAATCTGGATATCTTCCATCTCTGAATCCTTGAGGTTGCTCCATGAAAACATCATCTGAAATATAACCATTCAAAAAAGCATTCTTTACATCTAATTGACATAACTTCCAACCTTTGCATGCAGCAATAGCTATGAGTGTCTTGATGGTTATCATCTTTGCCACAGGACTATAAGTCTCATCATAGTCAATACCATATGTCTGAGCAAACCCTTTCACAACAAGTCTAGCTTTATATCTAGACACACTTCCATCTGCAAATCTTTTGGTTTTATAAACCCACTTACATCCAATGATTTTCTGACTATTTGGTTTAGGAACCAAATCCCAAGTCTGATTCTCCATCAATGCATCAAATTCTTCCTGCATAACTTTCTCCAAATTTTCTTTACCTTTTGCCTCTTCATATGTAGAAGGGTCTTCATCTGCCTTTATCATGTAAGCATAATCTTTTGTAGCCAAAAAAGAAGTATCATAGCTATACCTTGTAGGTTGCCACTTCTGTCTTGATGACCTTCTGAGCTCCCCACTCTTTGAGGTTTCTGGCTCATCACACTCAGGATCAAATCTAGGCATTTCTTCAACTTCAACCTGCACTTCATTATTCTCCTCTTCATCAAGTATTTGAACTTTGGATTTACCTTTCTTTTGACTCACAATTTCTCCATCACCTGTATTAATATTGATTGTACCTGCATACCAAGTACCTCGCTCATCAAATGTAACATCCTTTGATACAAGGAAATGTTTTGTGGATGGACTCCACAACCTGTACCCCATCTGCTTATCATCATAACCAATGAACACATACCTTTCAGCTTTAGGTTCCCATTTGTGCCTTAATTGTGATGGCACATATGCATAAGCCAAACACCCAAACACTTTGCAATGATCTAAGGTAGGTCTCTTACCCCACCAAGCTTCATAAGGTGTCATACCCTGCAAGGCTTTACATGGTAGCCTATTGACCGGATAAGTAGCTGTGTTTACAGCCTCAGCCCACAAATAATTAGGGCAATTTTTCTCCTTCAACATAGACCTTGCAAACTCAACAAGAGTTCTATTCCTCCTTTCTGCTACACCATTTTGTTGAGGAGAGTACCTGCAAGTAATTTCCCTTTTTATACCTGCATTCCACAAGTAGTCACTGAATTCATTAAAAAAATACTCTCCCCCTCCATCTGACCTTAGTCTCTTCAACTTATGACCTGTGATTCTTTCTGCATACATATGATAGTGTTTAAATGTATTAAACACCTCTGACTTATCTTTGATCACATAGATAGTGATCCATCTGGTAGCATCATCAACATAAATCACATAATACCTTGATCCATTTATACTGAAATCCTTTGATGGTCCCCACACATCTGTGTGTACCAACTCAAGCTTCTCTGAATACATAAAACCATGCTTGGAATAGGATTTCTTATGAGACTTACCTAATTGACATGCCTCACATCTGTATGTCATATGTTGACCTGCAACATTAGGCAATCCAAGCACTGAACCATTGTTTATCATATCTTTGATACCTCTTTCATTGAAGTGTCCAAGCCTCTTGTGCCAAAGATCTAACTCAGAGATCTTATGTCCTCCATAAGTGAACAAGGTATGACCAACATTGCCTTGAATCTTCAATGTGAACAATCTTCCTTCTTTCTTCCCTGAAACAATTTGTTTATACCCATTGCTAGGGTCTTCCACAAACACTCCTTCATTAGTGAATCTAACTTCATAACCTTTTTCAACAATTTGTCCTACACTAATTAGATTCTTAGGAATTGTAGAAACATACAAGACCTTACTCAGTAAGGTGCTACCATCTTTGGCCTTCACTGATCCAATTGACTTCACATTGTGCTTTGTATTGTCACCTGTTTGAACAACATGATTAGATACATTATTCTCCAAATCAGTCATCAATGCTATGTTACCACTCAGGTGATTGCTACACCCTGAGTCAATATAGAAGACTCTTTGATCTTCACTTTGCCTTTCACAAGTTGCATTCATTATCAATGTTGAATCCTCCTTCTGATCTGAAGCATAGTTGTAGTAGGTATTGTTGTATTGTTGACTTTGGAATCCTCTACCTGCATTTCTTCCAAAGTAACCCCTACTACCTCTACCTCTGAAATTACCTCTTGAATTTCTGCCACCTCTTCCTCTTGAATTAAAATTCTGATTATATCCACCATTGCTCTGAGTATTATGCCAACAATCATTAGCTAAGTGATTTGTCTTACCACAAATCCAGCAAGCTTTGACTCCATCTTTGTTATTCCTGCCTCTTCCTCTTCCTTTGCCACCTCCTCTTCCTCTTAGGAAGTTGGCTTGACTAGTTGTGCTTTCATCTTCATTTGCTTGTTGTTTTCCTTTCCTATTTTTCTTCTTGTCTTTCGAGTACATTGCATGACCTGTACTCTTGTCACCTTCTCCTTTGACATCCTGCTCAAAGGTTAGCATATGACCTAGCAATTGATTTAAATCAGGAGTGAAATGATCAAGTGATAATTCAGTAGAAAAAATGAATGGCTTCCATTTGTCATCACCTCTCAAACCTGTAAGGATCTGTCTTACCAATTTATCCTCCTCTATGTCTTCATCGACTACTCCTAATGCATTTGCAATATCTTTCATCCTAGTTACATAATCTGAGATGGACTGAGAAGCCTTCTTCTTGAAAGTGGTAAATTCTGCCCACAAGGATGCCTTCCTTGATTTTGTGGTATTTTGGAAATGCTCCTCCAAAGCATTCCAAATATCACTTGCACTTTCAAGACCTCTAATGTGAGGTAACAAGTAGTCATTGACTGCCATATAGATAATGCTCCTTGCTTGAGCATCTTTCTTCATCCATGTCTTCAATTCTGACAATTCTTCCCTAGTTGGAACACTAGGATCTCTGAATTGAGGCTTCTCTTCTTCACCTGTAATGTAAGCTATCAAATCTTTGCTCATTAGATGAGCTTCCATCCTCATTGACCATGCAGGATAGTTTTCTCTATCCAATTTCTCTATCTGAAGAGAATCTCCCATCCTTTCTTCACCTGTGTATTGAATCCTTCAAGCTTTATAAAGTATAAGGTTACCTTTACTTCGAATGACACTCCTCTTGTCTTCCTTGATGTCGTATGACCTCATTCTCAAGCTTTGCCTTCAAGCTTTCACCTTTTGAACCTTCAGATGCTGAATTATTTGTAGCTGCAGCAGTCGGGATCCTCCTTTCTTCAATTCTGATGCAACCTGCTATGATACCACTGATGGAGAGTGTTAATCTCCAAAAGAACAACCTACTCTTGAAATTAGAGCACCTCTATATCAAGAGTGAGTCAAAACCTTCACCAATTTACAAGATCAATTCTCAATTATCAAATTCTTGAATAAACTGTGAAGAAGAAGATCACTCAGAAAGTCTGCTGCACATTTCTTTCTCATTTACTGAGTAAACGTGTAAAGTTTTTGATGAAACTTTGCACAAGGTGTTGCCTAAAGATTGCGCACCTCCTCCAAGTCAGATTACTCCAAAAGATTGAGTATAACTTGAGAAATCAACTTGATAAGACACCTATGTCTAAAACTGTACTTCTGAGAAGTCCATTTAGACACCTATGATTTCTAAGACATGGTTCTCTGAGAATAGAACCCGTTTAAGCAAATTCTTTTAGCCACTAGTAGCTTACCTTCCAACTTAAAGATTGAGTACTTGCTTGCTCAAAACTTTAAACTGCGGAGTGAGTAATGATCAAATCATTAACTTCGAATTCTGCGCCTGTTTCAGGAACCAGTGAACACTCTTCACATACAAATGTTCCTACACTTAATTCTCTTAACCTGATCACAATTGGAAGCTAAAATTTTGTACAGAGGTCTATCAACTATAGACTTAGACTTGTACAAAAGTATTTCACAATTGATCTACCACAGAAGGAGGAAACTCAGAAACATCGGGCGCAAAATTTATGTCATTTCTGAAGGAGTTTACAACTGAATGATGAGAGAGAGTGCAACTAACTTTTCATGTGTCTAATGACTCTTACAACTTCTCATTTCTCTATTCCTATCCTCTCTCATACTTGCCTCGACATTTTCCAAAGTATTTATAGGCAAATATGTACAAGCTTATGACTAATCAAAAGCATAAGTGACCTATATCTGAACTAATGTACATATGTGTACACAACTTTAAACTTCTGTATATATCCTTCCTTCATGCTTCTGAATTTGTTCTCTTCTCAATTCCTTGACTTCATTTCTTCATCCAAAACTTCAATTAGTGTTTGGTCTACACCAAAATTTTTAGATGTGGATAGTCTAGTGCTGGTCCTAATGAGGCAACTTCTGAGCCTTTATAGGTTTCATGTGATGATGCAAATCATTCCATTTCTGATGTAGATTTACATGATGCACTTGTTGATGAGAGCGTTGATGTTGATTAGGCAAAAACTATGCCAAAATGGCTGGTGCAAACTTTGTGTGACAGCCAATTAGATGCATCTCTATCATATCGTACTCGATTAGGCTCTCATATTGCCTCTTTTGCATCAGATTGCTATGCTATGGCTGCCTCTAGTCTTTGTGATGAGACTGAACCTGTTTCGTTTGATGAAGCACAAAATTATGAAAATTTGATGGCTACAATGCAATCTGAATATGATGCTATCATGAGAAATGGTGCCTGGCCTTTATGTGACTTGCCTCCTGGCAAGAAGGCTATTGGCACTAAGTGGGTATACAAGATGAAGAGTAAACCTGATGGAAGAGTTCACAGGTATAAGGCTAGGCTTGTTGCAAAGGGTTATGCACAGGAAAGAGATTGATTTTGATGAGACCTTTGCACCTACTTACCGAATGACTACTGTTCATAGCATTTGCACACTTGCAGAGCATCATGGTTGGAATGTACATTAGTTGGACATTAAAACAACATTTTTGAATGGTGACTTGCATGAAGAAGTGTATGTTTTTCAGCCCTGTGGCTTTGTGCAAAAAGGGCATGAAAACCAGGTGTGCAGGTTAAACAAGGCATTATATGGTTTAAAGCAAGCACCACGTGCTTGGTATGAAAAGATACATGCCTATCTGATTGCACATGGTTTTGAGAAGAGTCCAACTCAAAGTACCTTATATGTTAAGCGTTTAATGATGTGCTTCTGATCATTGTGATGTATGTTGATGACATGTTGCTCACTGGTCCTCGTGACATGCATATTGCTGATTTCAAGGCTGATTGACATGCCTCATTTGAGATGTCTAATTTGGGGCATTTGCATCATTATTTGGGCATTCAATTTATGCATGTTGATGGTGAAATCACTTTGTGTCAAACAAAATACATTAACACATTATTGCAGCGTTTTGGCCTTGAAGATTGTAAACCTATTGCCACTCCTATGGAGACAGGTTTATGATTGAGTCTTCATGATGTTGGAGATGCATTTGATGCTGTTCTCTATCAGCATGTTGTTGGATTCTTGATTTACTTATGCATTACTCGGCCAGATATTCAGTTTACTGTCTCAGAGATGAGCAGGTTTATGCATTGCCGAGGTGTCAATCATTTGTAGGTGGTTAAGCACATCTTTCACTATTTGAGTGGTACCTGACTACTTGGGTTGTTTTATCCAAAGGGGGGATCACTACTGCCAGATTTGCATGCTTTTTCTGACTCTGATTGGGTTGGCTGTTATGACACTTGTGTTTCCACTAGTGGTGTTTGCTTCATGCTTGGTAGCTCATGCTCATCTTGGTTGAGCAAGAAGCAGCCTATTGTGGCCACTTCGAGTTGTGAGGCTGAGTATAGGAAGCTTTCACACTGACTGTTGAGTGTGTGTGGCTCAAATGCCTTATGGCTGATTTGGGCGTTGGTCAGTCTTCTACCAGCACAATCTTCATTGACAGTTAGAGCACATTGGAAGTTGCGAGGAACCTTGTGTTCCATGCCTACACTAAGCACATTGAGATGCATTTTCATTATGTCAGGGAGAGGTTCTCTATTGGAGAGTTTAGCTTGGCATATGTGCCCACGCAGGAGAACATTTCAGAACTTTTCATGAAGGCTCTACCTAGGGAGAAGTTTGAATTTTTTCGCAAAGATTTGGGCTTACTTCCTTTTGTGAATTGATTGCACATAGCTTGGCACTTCCTTATACATGAGTACCAGCTCCTTGTTCACTGCATCACTCCTAGGGGGGATTTGTTGATATATTTAGGTAGTGATGTGTGTGAACACTCTAGGACCATCATGTCATTTTTTTCTCTTTTTAGGAGGTTTTTTCCCCCGGCTTGTATATACGCCTATTGCCCTAACGGGCTACTTATCTTTGTATAGTATAGTGGTATACATTCAGTATTGTATGTTAAGCTCCAACCTTCTTCTTCTTCCTTGTGCTATTTACATGCTTCCATAGATGTCTAAATCCAACAAAGAGGCTAGAGGATGTGTCAATTTCAACACAAGGTACACCTTTTTTAGTTAAACTATCACAATCTAGAGCCTTACTTAGATTGCATTAGGTGTTAAAACTTCCATTCTTTTACCAAGATTGTTTTTAGTAGCACTTGGGCTATTTGATCAATGGATGAAGAAATTGAACTTATTGATGTGCTAATGTTTCCTCCCAAGGATAGATCACAATGGTTTCGTCAAGTGTCTTGGGGAAAACTACTAGGTGTTTCTCTAAGTGTGGGACTAAAGAACCTCTATATCCTAGACATAAGCTATGCCTACAGAATTCTGAAATGGTGTCCTCTTTGCCCAAACTAGAGGCACCTGGAAAACATGTTTGTGAAGGTTGTATTTTGGGCAAAATGCAGTGTTCCTCCTTTCCAAAAGATGGTTCAGTTCGGGCTACACAGAAATTGCAGCTTGTACATAGTGATTTCTGTGGTCCTATGCAAACACCCTCTTTTGGAAATTACCTTTACTTCGTGACTTTCATTGATGATTTTTCTAGGCATGCATGGGTATATCCACTCAAAGAAAAGTCCGAAGTGTTCATGTGCTTTAAACAGTTTTTGGTTTTGGCTGAAAATCTATCAGCATGTAAAATGGGCACCCTCCATTCTGATCGAGGGGGGGAATATATGTCTTTTGATTTTAATGCATTTTTAGCTGAATGTGGGATAAAACACCAGTGTACAGTGCCTTATACACCTCAACAAAATGGAGTTGTTGAACGAAAGAACAAGTCACTCATGGAGATGGTGAGGTGCATGGTCAAGAGTCAGGCTTTACCACATAGTTTCTGGCTTGAGGCTGTCATGTGTGCAACATACGTACTGAACAGGTGTCCCACTAAAGCGCTGCAATCTATCACTCCATATGAGGCTTGGCATGACCGCAAGCCATCTGTTGCTCATCTGCATGTTTTTGGTTGTTTTGCATATGCATTAGTGCCTAAACAACATCGCATAAAATTGGATGATAAGGCAGTAAAATGTATTTTTGTTGGGTAGAGTTCTGAAAGTAAAGGCTATCGTCTGTATCATCCACAAACTAAATGCATTCTGGTTAGCCGTGATGTTGTCTTTGTGGAAGATGCTATTCAACCATTGCTTTCATGTACTAAGGAGACATCTGTTAGCTCCAAAGAGCTTTGATGCCTCTTTTTACAGGTGGACAGTCTAGTGTTGATCCTAATGAGGCAACTTCTCAGCCTTTGCAGGTTTCATATGATGATGCAGATCATTCCATTTCTGATGCACATTTACATGATGCACTTGTTGATGAGAGAGATGATGTTGAGCAGGCAAAATCTATGCCAAAATGGCTCGTGCAGACTTTGTGTGACAACAAATTAGATGCACCTTTGTCATATCGTACTCGTTCATGCTCTCATAGTGCCTCCTTTGCATCAGATTGCTATGCTATGGCTGCGTCTAGTCTCTGTGATGAGAATAAGCCTGTTTCTTTTGATGAAGCACAGAATTCAAAAAATTGGATGGCTGCTATGCAATCTGAATATGATGCTATAATGAAGAATGGTACATGGCCTTTATGTGACTTGCCTCCTGGCAAGAAGGCCATTGGCACTAAGTGGGTATACAAGCTGAGGCGTAAACCTAATGGTACAGTTGACAGGTATAAGGCTAGGCTTGTTGCAAAGGGTTATGCGCAGGAAAGAGGCATTGATTTTGATGAGACCTTTGCACCTACATGTCATATGACTACTGTTCGGAGCATTTGTGCACTTGCAGCTCCCATCATGGTTGAAATGTACATCAGTTGGACATTAAAACAACATTTCTGAATGGTGACTTGCATGAAGAAGTGTATGTTTTTCAGCCCCATGGCTTTGTGCAAAAAGGGCATGAAAACCAGGTGTGCAGGTTAAAGAAGGCATTATATGGTTTAAAGCAAGCACCACGTGCTTGTATGAGAAGATACATGCATATCTGGTTGCACATGGTTTTGAGAACAATCCAACTGAAAGCACCTTATATGTTAAGCGTGCTAATGATGTGCTTCTGATCATTGTTGTCTATGTTGACGACATGCTGCTCACTGGTCCTATTGAGAAGCATATTGCTGATTTCAAGGCTGATTTGCATGCCTCATTTGAGATGTCTGATTTGGGGCATTTGCATCACTATTTGGGCATCCAGTTTATGCAAGTTGATGGTGGAATGGCTTTGTGTCAAACAAAATATATTGACACATTATTGCAGCGTTTTGGCCTTGAAGATGCTGGAGATGCATTTGATGCTATTCTCTATTAGTAGGCTATTGGATGCTTGATTTACTTATGCATTACTCAGCCAGATATTCAGTTTGTTGTCTCAGGTGGTTAAGCGCATCTTTCACTACTTGAGTGGTACTCAGTTACTTGGGTTGTTTTATCCCAAGGGGGGATCACTACCGCCAGATTTGCATGCTTTTTCTGACTCAGATTGGGCTGGCTGCTATGACACTCGTGTGTCCACTAGTGGCTTTTGCTTCATGCTTGGTAGCTCATGTATATCTTGGTTGAGCAAGAAGCAACCTACTATGGCCACTTCTAGTTGTGAGGCTGAGTAGGATAGCTTTCACAGCTACTATTGAGTGTGTGTGGCTCAGACACCTTATGGCTGATTTGGGTGTTGGTCAGACTTCTGCCACCACCATCTTCACTGACAGTCAGAGTGCATTGGCAGTTGCGGGGAACCTTGTGTTCCATGCTCACACTAAGCACATTGAGGTGCATTATCACTATGTTAGGGAGAGGTTCTCTGCTGGGGAGATCAGCTTGGCATATGTGCCCACTCAGGAGAACATTGCAGACCTTTTCATGAAGGCTCAACGTAGGGAGAAGTTTGAAGCTTTCTGCAAAGCTTTGGGCTTACTTCCTTTTGTGGAGTGATTTCCACATAGCTTGGCACTTCCTTATACATGAGTGCCAGCTCCTTGTTCACCGCAGTACTCCCAGGGGGGATTTGTTGATATATTTAGGTAATGTGTGTGAACACTCTAGGACCACTGGGGCACTTTTTTCCCTCTTTAGGAGGTTTTTTCCCCCCAGCTTGTATATACGCCTATTGCCCTAATGGGCTACTTATCTTTTGTACATTCTTTAGTAATACATTGAGTATTGTGTGTTGTGCTCCAAGCTTCTTCTTCTTCCTTGTGCTGTTTGCGTGCTTCTGCAGACGTCTAACTCCAACATCACCATGGTTGACTTGTCTTCTAGCCTTGCCAAATCTCAGTTTATAATAGATACCATCTCTTAAAGTTCTTTGATCATTGACAAACCAAGATGCATCAAAACGAGTACAAAAATATACCAAGGATCCTTCATAGAAGACTTACCCTTAATAGTTGAACACATTTTCTAAAGTCCTATTTGGTAGAGTTGAGCCATTGTTTGCATGTAATTTTTCATTATCATTTAGGTTTGTCAAAATACCCACGTCCATTAGGATATTTGAGTTTGTACTTAGGACCTTAAGGAGTTAAGTACTACCTTAGAGATTTAAAGTAGTCAACAACACCAAAGAGCTTTGAAAAATAATCAATCCATAATGTGAGGATTTACTCTTGGGCCAGTTTCTATAGGCGTAGCAAACTAGCAAAATTGAGATGACCAAAGCGTGCATGCCAAAGCTTTGCATCTGACATAGCCTGAGAATCACTTACTGCACATGCCAAATCATTTACAGATCTTTCATAGTCTATGAGCTTATACAGCCCATGACATAAAATGCCAGAAGCAATAATCACATCGCCATTTGACAGATCATGAACTGTACACCTGTCATCAACAAATTTCACAACCAAGCCAATCTTGGCTAATGCAGAAACTGCTAACAGGTTCTTTTTGATCCCTGGCACAAATAAAGCATCTGACAAAGTGAAAGAACTACCATCAGCAATAGTCAAAATGATCTTACCAACTCCCATAACAGGATAAGAGGAGTTGTTGGCACATGTAACAGTACTCCCTATAGGGGCAGGTTCGAGTGAAGAAAAGAAACTGTGCTGCGAGGTAATATGTTTGATTGCCCCACTGTCAAAATACCAAACATCCGAGTCTACTGCAGACATGCACTGATCATGAGAAGATGGGTCAAAATTGCAGACAGTAGTAAACACCCATTCTTCTTCCTGCACAAGATTTGCAGAATCTGTTTTTGGTGTAGAGGCCTCTGCAACTACCATTCCAGCCTCTTCCTTCTTTGCCTCTCTAGCAGCCAGTTTTGGACAGTTCTTTATGATATGATCATTCCATTTATAGTACTTACAAAACAATTTGTGCTTTTCTGATTTGTTCTCATCTTTATCTTCCTTCTTCGAATATGCAGAATTGGCAGATTTCTGCTTACTAGTTGAAGAGCTCCATTTTCCTTTGCCCTTTTGACTAGCGAGGAAAGCTTGATCTGCAACTTGCATAATGGACCTGTTTTTCCTGGAGTGATCTTCCTGCAACAGAACAGAGACTAACTCCTCAAATGATAAGGCATTTGGATTGCCTTTCATCATCAACCGAAGAGTAGAAGCAAAACTGTGATATGAATCAGGAAGATCATTCAGAACGGTCTGCACAAGTGAGCTATCTGGTATAACCTCATCAGCACAAATCAATTGTTCCTTCAATTCTTTGATCTTCGTTAGGAAACTGTCCATAGAATCACCTTCATTCATGTGCTCACTCTCCAACTGTTTTCGGAGGTAAGCAACACGAGCCTCATTCCTAGCTTGGTACAATGTGGTAAGTGTATCCCAAGCATCCTTAGCTCTTCTGCAAGAGCGAATGTGAGGAATAATGGCACGTTTGACAGACAAAGCTATCAATGCATGTGCCTGGGCATCTCTGCCATCCCAGCGAATCTACTCTGTAGTAGGTGCAGCAAAAACAACAGCACCAACAGGAATCTACGGAATATCATCTTCAACACCATCTTCATCAGCTCCAGCACCTGTATTTGCAGTACCTGTCACTATAAGTGTAATAGGACGTCTTTCAACACCCTGCACAATGTTCCACAATCCTTTTACAACCAATACATGTTGCATCATATAAGCCCATAATGGGTAGTTGGTACCATCCAACTTATCCTCAACAGCCAACATACGGAATACATCACTGCTTTCAGCCATGGCCGATGACTAAAATACCTTGATGCAGAAAATTGACTATATCTCAAAAAGTTAAACAAAACTGCCCATACGAATTCTGCTAGACATGTAGCAGACTTTGAAACGCTTATACTGGCGAACAGAAATTGGTATATACCTTTGGCACAAAAAGATGAAATAGCCTGCACAAGCACTGCGATAGTGCGTTCGGAGGCCGAAACGAGCTTAGATCGCGATTTCGGCACCACATAGCGAAGCTGTTTTGATCTCTAAAACACCCTGAGTATGCTCACCAATATTCGTGCAAATCTGAGAATGCAAATGGAGGAGTGTCGATGGCACCCTAGATGAAGCTACAACCTGCTCTGATACCAATTGTTGGAGTTAGACGTCTACAGAAGCACGCGAACAACACAAGGAAGAAGAAGAAGAAGCTTGGAGCACAACACACAATATTGAATGTATTACTAGAGAATGTACAAAAGATAAGTAGCCCATTAGGGCAATAGGCGTATATACAAGCTGGGAAAAAAAAAAACCTTCTAAAGAGGGAAAAAAGTGCCCCGGCGGTCCCAGAGTGTTCACACACATCACTACCTAAATATATCAACAGGTGACTCTTTGTAGAACAATGGCGAGGACTGACATCGAATAGAATCCAACCTCAAATTATCAACCAAGAAGACATGAAGGTGATATGAAAATTGTGATGAGGGTGATATGAGAATCATGAGAAAACAATGTATGTAATCGTGAATGTGAGAAGCATGAGAATGCACACACACGTGCATAGAAGGCGATAGCATGGAACAATGGAGTCCTTGCATTCATAACACACAATTTACAATAGCTCTACACTTCTCTTCACAATCTCCTATCAAGGAATCTCTCAAAATGAGCTTGCATGCTCTATCTATAGTTTAGACTAGATTTTGACTAGTTTCATACTAGCATCTGACATAGTTAAAAAATACATTTTTGGGCTAATTTTGTGGCTCAAATGAGCTCTAGAAATTGTGAAAATTGATACGTGCATTCTACCTAAGATTATCAAACTTGAGGACTCCTCTTCATGGACAAAATGGAGCCAACATTTACAAAATTGCGTTTTTTACAAAATCGTACTAATAAAAATGACTATTTGTGATTAAAAAATATGATTTTTATCAAAGGAGAAAGGTGGGGCTTTCTTTAATACTTCCTTCATCTATGCTTGCTTGCACCTGAGCTTACACCTATATGTTGTCAGATGGAATTCTCCGCTCCGACTTACGTTCACAAAAATAAAAATCCTCTTAAAAATTGGTGATCTATAAACCTCTCAAAATGTGTTCCACGTGACTTTTTTATTTGAATTATCTCTTTCTTTAATACTTGCAGGCAAAGAAAAAGAGGAAGATGTGTTATAAATAGAGCATGAAGGGATGATAAGTAATGAGTATAAATGTGTACATGGATTAAGGGTATCTACTATATGAGTTTATGTTATGAACTTGTTTATGATGAGAGAAGTAGGCCATAGATGCAAGACATGTGTACGTGAAGAAGAAGTCCATGTTCATGATCATATAAACCCTCCATGATCATGTATGCTTTTCATGAAAACCCTTCATGACATGCAAAAATTTTATGTCTATGAGGAACCCCTAATGCCTATGTCCGTTTTTTCTCCATTTGAACCCTCCATACATAACCCTCAGTATATGTATGAGATTACCCTAAGTATCTATATGTGTAAGCATTAACCCTAAGTGTTATGTCTAAATGTCCATATGTATGTGATGTGAATGTGTGATTGTGTAGATGAATTTATGTGAGTGCTCACGTGTGTGTCTAATATGTCAAGTTATGTGTAATCAAATGGGTAATATGTATATGTGTTGTGCTTAATTATGACTTAAAATGTTTCTCATTTATGAATGCAATCCTATGTTATGGCTTAGGCCAGTTAAACCCAGTTGTAACTATGTCTCTTTCAGTTGTAATCTTGTCCAACCCCTGCTTTGTGGGATACGGGGGGTCCTGCGGGTGCTATGCCCATTCACTTGTACAGTTGCAATTTCAAAGTTAAAGTCTGGGGGAGTAAGCTTCGACTGAACCTCCATTAAAAAAAAAAAAACCTATGTGCCTATGTATGTGTGCATAGGTGAGCATTTATGTGGCTATATGCTTTTCGTATGAATGACAATAAATGTACTTGTGTGTTTATGTATGTATGAATATGTGGATATAACTATGCACGTATGTTTTTGTGACTATATATGTGTGTTTTACCCATGTATGTATATACATAATCCATGTTAATGACATGTGAATGTAAAGTGGGTGCGCATATATGTGTGCACTTGAATGTGAATGTGAGTGTATATATGTTCCATGCAAATATGTGTGCATCCATGATTGTGTGTGAGTGCATGTGAATCTACCTAAACATGTGTGTAATTGAGTGTATCCATATGTAAATGTGTGACAAGTGGACCATGTGTGCATGTGCTAATATGAGAGAGAGCATTTACATTGAGCGTCTTTGCATTTCCATTTCCGTTGAGTATGTGTGCATGTGAACCTATAATTGTGTGCGTGTGCGTGTGCGTGTGCGTGTGCGTGTGTGTGTATTATATGTGTGTATGTGGATATGTGAATACATACTCATGTGTGTGGATAATGTGCTAAATGAGGTGCGTGTGGTTTAATTAACAATCAACGAAAACCTAATGTTTATTCCAATTTAATGTATTTAAATAATAAATTATTCAATTTACAAAAATAAAACAAAAAGTAGAATCGAAATGCTAATCCAAAGAAAAAAATATGTGTGTGTGAGTGTGTGTTTAACTAACTAACTATATATATATATATATATATATATATATATATATATATATATATATATATATATATATATATATATATATATATATATATATATATATATATATATGATGTGTGTTAGTCGTGGGTATTGTGCATAATGTGTGATGTGTGTTACTCATGGGTAGTGTGCATGGAAATGTGTGAGAATGTGAATGAGTGAGTGCATGTGCATGAGGTGACATGTGTGAGCAAAGTGAGAGATGCCTTTTCTCTTGCTGAATCCTCTGATGCAATCGATTCAGCAAATTGGCAGAGACGATGATGATGGTAGAGGATTGTGCAGAGGAGAGAGGATTCTAGCAAAAGATACGCGCGATGCAGGGTTGTGACAAAGAGAGAGAGAGAGAGAGAGAGAGAGAGAGAGAGAGAGAGAGAGAGAGAGAGAGAGAGAGAGAGAGAGAGAGAGAGAGAGAGAGAGAGGGGAGAGAGAGAGAGAGAGAGAGAGAGAGGGGGAGAGAGAGGGGGAGAGAGAGAGAGAGAGAGAGAGAGAGAGAGAGAGAGAGAGAGAGAGAGGGGAGAGAGAGAGAGAGAGAGAGAGGGGGAGAGAGAGAGAGAGAGAGAGAGAGAGAGAGAGAGAGAGAGAGAGAGAGAGAGAGAGAGAGAGAGAGAGAGAGAGAGGGGGGGAGAGAGAGAGAGAGAGAGAGAGAGAGAGAGAGAGAGAGAGAGAGAGAGAGAGAGAGAGAGAGAGGGGGGGGAGAGAGAGAGAGAGAGAGAGAGAGAGAGAGAGAGAGAGAGAGAGAGAGAGAGAGAGAGAGAGAGAGAGAGAGAGAGAGAGAGAGAGAGAAAGAGAGAGATGGCACTAGAGTGATGCAATCTCGCTTTTTTGTGCTTCTCCATGCTCATTTATATTGTTGTCTCTTGAGAATCGTCACAGTGATATATCAGTATACATATCGCATATCCTCAATATAGTCTACCAGCCGTATTATACGAGAGTTTAGGTGTTTTGCGGTATTATAGAGGGAAATGGGCTTTGACACATAATGGCAGTGATGCAAAATCAATGAAATTTGATAGTGTGCATGATGAACATAGGAATGGGAACTCAAAAGAAAGTGCATGAATTTCTGTATGTGCATTCAGAAATGCTTGTGTTTGCGCATGTCTGCATAAATGTGTATGTGTGTTAATTGTGTGCATGTGCATGTGTGCATATATATTTGTGTTGTGCGTGATTTTTTTTACAACTTGTTTTTGGCAAGTACCCATAGAGAGAGAGAGAAGAGAAAGAAAGAGGTGTTGCTATTCGATAGATAAGCGAGAAAATGGAAGTGATAGATAGATGTGTGTTTTTTATTATTTATAAATGTACTTTTTTTTTCTTAATGTCTTTTCGTAAAACATTGCAAACATTTACAAGATTGTACAAGCATCTATGAGATTTTACGAATCAATTATGAAGCATACAAGAAGGTGAAGTGAGATCAAGTGTTTGCTGATGTTAGGGGCTGCATATGCTAGAGTTCTCATTCATCCATCATTTCTATTGGGATGTATTTAGTTCATATGGGAAATTCGATCTATCTCTTGAGCTAAAGCTACATTGATTTCATATTACCATAAGTGTCACTATTACTCATTTAGAATCATTTCATTGAACGACCACTAATGGATGTAGATTTCTCCACTTCAGTTAATACATCTTCTACAAATGTTCTCCTTCTTCAAACACATCAATCTCGTAATATTCGTGTAGAACAGGACACTATTTACATTTTTCTTTCCACTTATGTTCTTGCTATAGAAAAGAATATGCATCAATCATGTAACATTCTTGTAGACTAGGAAAGTATTGGTTTTCTTATTTCCATATATTTGCTTCCTATGGAACAAAGCTAGGCTTCTCCCACTAGAAACAAAAAGAAAATCTTCCTAAACTTAGTTAAGTTACTTAATTTCTTTGCACTTGCATGCCTCAGATCATTCATACATCCACACATTCTCATGCTCAATTACCTCAATCAGCTTTGAACTTGCTTTCCACTTTCTAAAGCAGAGCACCAAACACCCCCTCTCGGTGTAGCCACAAAGAGACCCATAGAAAAGTTGGACCTAATCCACTCGGTGTTCTCATTTTACCACCCAATAGTTGGTGAACCTGACATGAATGGATGCACTTGACAACATCTTGTGCCTTAACCACTTTGTGCTCATCTCTAACCTCTTCCAACACTCCCATCCCTCTTGCATATGTCATCCTCGATAGAACCTTCTTCTAAGGAGTGATCAATGTATGCCTAAAGGAGGTCAATTGCAAGGGAACAGTCCACTACTTTGATGCCTTTGTCTGATTCTACTTCTAACTTCTACCAATCAATGGCATGTGGTGTATGTGGTTGACCAAGGTACTAATGCTCGGAATATTGAATTGTTTTCCATGCAAAAGATGTAGTAAATGTGTCGGTTGTGATGTGAATACCTCCAAATGATACTCCTAGAAGCATATTGTGAGGATATACTAAAAGTTGTATTTATAGAATGTTGAGAGATATATGGTACTCATGTCATTCAATAGGTTAAGATTACCGCTCAAATCATGGTCTATTTACATGTATATACTTCACTTTTTTAGAGACTTTGAAAATAGTTTGCATCATGTCAAAGGCCTTGACTATCATTCAAGCTACACCATCTCACATCTTTGATAGGAATGACAACTAGTTTCATATAGTAACGACCATTTATGAAATAGTTGGTGGTCCGTGTGGTAATGCAAGATATAAATAATTTAATTGCTTATCACATTTTGGATCACTTTTTACCTTCATGGTAAAAGACTTCTAGTTTTTTCTTCTGGATACTGGTCTGCAACATGGGCTATACAAGATATGCCCCATGTTTCCATCATTTTAGCATAATCTTTCAATAGTTGCACTCACCCATTGAGTTGGAGAATGGTATCTCTTCTAATGGCTTCAACTATGTCTTCGAGTTCAAGTTTTGGGGCAAACGTGGGTGGGTTTCCACAATCTTTTGGAATTCGACCCAATACTCATCCATACACACACAGTATGCATAATAAATAGTCTCATTAGTATTAATAGTCCATATGGGTAGTGGATTCTAGAAGAATGACTTTAGAATTTTGTCCTCAATTATAGGCATTGCCACGTATGGCACATCAACTCTAGATGAGTGTGTCCTTCCTAATTCTTTCACTTGTTTGATCCAAACTTTGGATTATAGCTCAATGACATCCTAACCTTCTTTTGTAACTTTGCCTCCAATGGCCAACTATGGGTCATATTCTTCTTCAAATACTAGGTCTAGAGAGATGGGAACAACCTCTTTGGGCTCAAGTTCGTTCGGTGGCAAGGCAAGTGATCCAACAGAGAGGTCCATTGTTAGCTCATACTCTTGAAGGCAAGTGTTCATTTCCGTAACTTGTTCATATAATTGTTCCATTGCTAGGAGTTATAGTGGGATCTCTTAGATAGTTATTGTTTTTGTGGCTATTGATGTCGCCTCAAGGGTGGAGAAACTTTTAGAGCCCCACATATTCTTCTGCAAGTTTATCATGCACTTCTAACAATGTGGTGTAATCTTTTCAAATAATCTTTATAGTTTCGGAAGGAACTCATTAGAAGTGTGACAGACTATATGTGGCTCCATATATAGTTTCCATGGTAGCTTTGAGGTTCTCTATGTTTTGTACTTGAAGACAGGGTATTCCCTTCATGTGCAGGTGCTCAATTTCTTAAGATTCCCATACTTTGACTAAGTTTAGCATTTATTTCCATTTGTATTTCTAAGCTATCTTCTAGCTGCTTGATTGTATCTTGATGTTGATCTCCTAGCCATGTTTCCAAAGTCATATGCACGTCTTTTAAATCCGTATATTTTTCATTTAAAGAGTCATTCTCAAGCATCATCATTTTTTCTTAGGGTGTGGTGTTCAAGTGTCCTAGTGCTACATACTCTTTACCACTTGGGCTGGAGCGGTCTTGATGCCTATATACATGTAGGCAGGGTTGTTATGTATGAATCAAGAAGATTGTTGAGCTAGAGAGCAAAATCCAATGAGCATAGGAAACATCCATAAAAGCAAAAAACGCAATGGATGAACAAATAGCTTCAAGCATAAATGAGTACGATGGCAAGATCCTCCACCAAATGAAGAAGCTATAGTAATAAAAAGAATAGATTTTGATAGGCTTTTACACATATATAAATCCCATATCATTCAAAGAACATCTTTGGAAGAACATGAGAAATGCCACCCTTGAAGGGATAAGAAACTAGGTTAATTCGGATTGCAAATCCACTAATCACCTCTATCTCAACAAACTAATCTTTATTAGTATAGGATGTCTCTTTGTGCAATAACCCTATGCTCATTATACAAGCTTGTGTCTTGCACCATGATGGAGATCATCTTCACTTAAATTACATATTCAATATAGGGCCACATTACATGGCCATGCATTAGACATTATTGTGAAATATCATGCATGAGAGAGATACATTGTAATGAGACATCACATGATGTCACCATTCACATGGATAATTTGTTTTTTGTACTAATGTTTTCTTTCAGGTGACCCATGATCCATGTCCAAGAGATTCAACCTATAGGTGGCTATTGAAGGACATCCACAATGGGGCCAAATATATGCATTTGTCTCGTAGGATTAGAATTCTTGGTCCTTGGAGAGCTCAAGTATGTGAATTGGGACTCAACCGTGAAGGAGAAGGTTGGGGAGAAACTTGGAGGGTGATTTAAATTCAAATAACTCACCAAACATCTACCACTATATAAGCAGACAATTGGATTGATTTTTGGGCTTCCTCCATGAGTTTTTGGGGCACTCATGAGTGCATTTTCTTTAGGACTAATCTAGACCCTAGCTAAGTTACCCGCAAGCTAGCTTAATATGCACATAGTTATATATTTTCATATAAGAATATCTCATTGTATGTGACTTGGATCTCAAGTCAAAAGTTTTAACTTTTCGCTATTGCAAGGATCATTTTCTTATAATATTATCCTTGTTTACTTCCTAACACTATGAGTCTTGAGAACTATCGATCATGATCTATTCGCTCTATACTTTGAGTGTTTTGGATGAGTGTGAGTACACATATGTGGACATACATTGTCTGGACAGTAAGTAGTTTTTCTTGTGTGGAAGATTAGTAAGCCTTTGAGAATCCATTTGGAGTTCTCTAGGGCTTCCTAGGAAGCTTTGAGGGTCTAGTTTATTTCTACAAACTCTCAAAGGCTCAGTCCAAAGGAAAATAGAGAAATTGGGTTCTTGGCTAATTGTGGTAGCCATCAATGAGGTCCTAGGAACAATACACTTTTTCTACATTTTGGAGTACATATTGTCCATCATGGTATCAGAGATCATCTTGGAGAATTGAATACATCAAAAGAAGGCCTTAAAAGTGGAGGAAAGCCAAGTTTTGGAGCAAAGAAAAGGAAAACTTGGAGGAAGATATGAAGCAAGGGGGAGCTTCAAACATCATCAAAGGATCAATTCTACATAAGGCTCTTGTGAAGAGGTGAAATATGAATCCTTTTCACTTATATCACATCAAAGGAGGTATTAGAATCCATTAGGTAATCCTAAGAATATGGGTGACTCCAGTACACATATTCAAAAGCTTACGAAGAGCAATTACCAACCATGGAAGTTTAGAATCCCAAATTTCCTTATGGGAAAAGTTCTATAGCAATTGGTTAGTGGTAAAGAGTTTACAACATAGCTAGATCCTCATACATGTACTAAGAATCAAACGAGAGCTATTAGAGAGTGGAAGGAAAGGGATAAAAGAGGTATCTTCATACCATCCCAACACATAAGGGACTCTATGGTAGGACATATCCAAGACCTACATGAGAGAGATTATATTGTACCTCTACAAAGGATAGGAAGATCCAAATCAAGAATGAGCTTAATCAAGTCAAAGGGCAACCAAGATCAACCCTCTCATGTAGGCAAAGGAGGCAGCAAGTCAAAGGGAAACCAAGATCAACCCTTCTATGTTCATCAAACATGTGACAAGAAGATTGTAGATTTGGATCTATGGCACAAGAGGTGTGGCCACACTAAAAATCAAAGGCTCAAGTACATGGAAAATAGGCAAATGGTAAGATTACTACCTCACTTTTCATTATGTATGTTACATGAGATGTGTGAAGCATGCCAACTTGCCAAATCAAGTAGGCAACCATTCAAGAAGAGTGGCTATGAATCACATGGTGTGCTAGACATTGTGCATATAGATGTGTGGGGCCCAACAAGGGAGCTCTATCTTGTAGGTAACAAATATTTTGTGACATTTGTAGATGAATACTCAAGGAAAGTATGGTTGTATTGCATAAAAGAAAATCAGATGTGTTTGACATGTTTAAGAAGATTCAAGACTCAAGTAAATAAGGAATCAAGATTCTCCATCAAAAACCTAAGGTCAGATGGAGAGGTTGAGTATTTCTCCAATGCTTGCAAGTCCAAGGGATCAAAATACAAGTGACATGGAGGTGTACATCCTCTCAAAATGGGATGGAAAAGAGAACAAACAAGTATATAGCAGAAATTGCTAGCAGCATGCTTAATGAAATGAATGTTCCTTTCTATATTGGATAGATTTTGTGTCTATTGGTGTGTATTTAATGAATAGGTGTTCAACCTTGGGAATGTATGATATGAAACCAAAGGAGGAATGGAGTGGAAGGAAACAAGAACTTTCACATATAATACACATGTCCCATAAGAGTTGAGAGGTAAGCCTAATGCTAGGGTAGAAAGATGTGTGTTCATTGGTTACTCTTTGGAATATAATAGGCCTAAGCTAGCCCCTAGCTAAGCACTCCCCAAGTAAACACTAAGTCACAACAAAGGACAACAAAGACATGTTCTCTATTACTTTTTACCTAAAGACCATGATATCAAGCAATAAAGTGGGCATTTTACAATATCTAGAAAGCATAACTTGTTCTTGCTTGTAATTATTGACTAGAAGCTTGATCTCATATCCCAAGTAGTCAAGATAGATATAATAATACTTGGTGCCATGAAAACTAGTTGTTCAGCATGATCAAGAATCCCACATCATGATCTTTGACAAGAGATTAGAGTTGAAGGTACAAGTAAGAGTTCGAGAAGCTCCTTCATTACATCTATAACCTCAACAAGCATAGATTATAGCTGATTAAAAGCTACTCGAAAATCAAAGTACATGTGTTGCAAAAATCGAAACATTTTAACAAGGCAATTAAGATCATCCCCTTTGTATAGTTAAGATCGTCGTTGAATTCTGGGCCATATTCATAGAATATGAAATAAATTTCACAAAAGCATTCCCAAGAGAAGATTATAATCAACAAAATTCTTCTAAGAAACATTCACACATTCATCAGAGAAATGCTCAAAATAAGTCAAGTTGAACACAAAGTGGAAGCAGAACTCGACATTATATTTCTATTAAAATGATGTTTTACACTTCATGTGTTTAACAAGAGTAATATGAATCTACAATAGAAGCTGATCATAGCTTTCCTCAGGCTCAGGCATAATGGGATCCTCTGGAACATTAGAACACATCTCCTGCCTCTCTTGCTCCAAGATTGGCTCTTCAAGGTCAGCCATGTCCCCCGGTTCATCTGCAAGTGGGGGAATAGGCTCCCTTGAAGCCGGTTGGAATCTCTCTCTGTCTGCAATGTGCTTCCTTCCAACCTCTTGGTCTTCATCTGGGCATTCATTCAGCCCATTGATTCTCATTCTAATGAAGCTCACTTGAGCATCATCCTTCTCCACAGTAATGCAGTGCCTAAACATCTTTAAGGAGCAAGCCAGAGTCGTTCCTCAAATAGCAAAAAACCACTTAGAGGCCAATCAACATGATGACTAATGAAACATTCATCAGAGAAATGCTCAAAATAAGTGAAGTTGAACACAAAGTGGAAGCAGAACTCGACATTATATTTCTATTAAAATGATGTTTTACACTTCATGTGTTTAACAAGAGTAATATGAATCTACAATAGAAGCTGATCATAGCTTTCCTCAGGCTCAGGCATAATGGGATCCTCTGGAACATTAGAACACATCTCCTGCCTCTCTTGCTCCAAGATTGGCTCTTCAAGGTCAGCCATGTCCCCCGGTTCATCTGCAAGTGGGGGAATAGGCTCCCTTGAAGCCGGTTGGAATCTCTCTCTGTCTGCAATGTGCTTCCTTCCAACCTCTTGGTCTTCATCTGGGCATTCATTCAGCCCATTGATTCTCATTCTAATGAAGCTCACTTGAGCATCATCCTTCTCCACAGTAATGCAGTGCCTAAACATCTTTAAGGAGCAAGCCAGAGTCGTTCCTCAAACAGCAAAAAACCACTTAGAGGCCAATCAACATGATGACTAATGAAACATTCATCAGAGAAATGCTCAAAATAAGTCAAGCTGAACACAAAGTGGAAGCAGAACTCGACATTATATTTCTATTAAAATGATGTTTTACACTTCATGTGTTTTACAAGAGTAATATGAATCTACAATAGAAGCTGATCATAGCTTTCCTCAGGCTCAGGCATAATGGGATCCTCTGGAACATTAGAACACATCTCGTGCCTCTCTTGCTCCAAGATTGGATCTTCAAAGTCAGCCATGTCCCCCGGTTCATCTGCAAGTGGGGGAATAGGCTCCCTTGAAGCCGGTTGGAATCTCTTTGTGTCTGCAATGTGCTTCCTTCCAACCTCTTGGTCTTCATCTGGGCATTCATTCCCATTGATTCTCATTCTAATGAAGCTCACTTGAGCATCATCCTTCTCCATAGCTATGCAGTGCCTAAACATCTTTAAGGAGCAAGCCAGAGTCGTTCCTGAAACAGCAAAAAACCACTTAGAGGCCAATCAACATGATGACTAATGAAACATTCATCAGAGAAATGCTCAAAATAAGTCAAGCTGAACACAAAGTGGAAGCAGAACTCGACATTATATTTCTATTAAAATGATATTTTACACTTCATGTGTTTTACAGGAGTAATATGAATCTACAATAGAAGCTGATCATAGCTTTCCTCAGGCTCAGGCATAATGGGATCCTCTGGAACATTAGAACACATCCCCTGCCTCTCTTGCTCCAAGATTGGCTCTTCAAGGTCAGCCATGTCCCCCGGTTCATCTGCAAGTGGGGGAATAGGCTCCCTTGAAGCCGGTTGGAATCTCTCTGTGTCTGCAATGTGCTTCCTTCCAACCTCTTGGTCTTCATCTGGGCATTCATTCAGCCCATTGATTCTCATTCTAATGAAGCTCACTTGAGCATCATCCTTCTCCACAGCTATGCAGTGCCTAAACATCTTTAAGGAGCAAGCCAGAGTTGTTCCTGAAACAGCAAAAAACCACTTAGAGGCCAATCAACATGATGACTAATTTCAATTTCTTTAAAATTGAAATTACCTGTGACCAAAAAAAGGTCTAGGACCCATTCCATCATTGGAGAATAGTTGAAGCAATCTCATTATGAGCTTTTGTGGCTTCTAATAGGGGTTAACCAATGTCCTGTCCCCAGCTACGTGACAAAGTTTCTTGGTAACGACTGGGAACATGAGCACATTTGAGATCCCATTCTCATTGCAATGCTCCGTGACTCTCCTTTTGCTTACTTCACCATAATAGCCAACTGTAATGCATTCAGTGGAGCTCACAAACCTATGCAAAGGAGTGTGATTGACGTTTGTCTTCACCCTACCAACAAGAACTATAAGTGACAGAGAGCATCGTTAAAGCCATGGAGATAGAAAGAAGATTACTTACCATGTGAGGCACTCCACAGCATGACGTCTTGCCTTCAGAGCAGTTGAAACAGAGAAAGACTAGTCTCTGCTATGGAAAATTACTATCCTCCAAAGAGGAGACATAGTCAACTCTGCAAAATCAGTGACCATCTTCTGAATCTGAGGGTGTTTGAAGGGCTCATCGTCATTAATTGATCCCAACATCCTAAATCCATAGGGTATGTCTGCTATGAGAAGGGAGAAATGCTTTCTAGGCACAATAGAACAAATGTTATTTACATCACTACAGAATACATTGTAATATACAGGCCTAAGGGGGTCTAGGGGATTGGAGAAACATTTCAGATCAGGTTCATCATCAAAATCAATCTCCTTGGCTTTCAGTCTAGATTTCTCATGCCTTGCTCTTTGAATGTGAGCCAGGAATGCAGGGGGGCAATCATCTAGTAGCTCTGCAGACTTACTTTTCTTTGGTTTCTGTAGAATAAAGTGGAAAAACAATTAAATGAGCTCTTCAATATAGCAAATGAAACATAAGGAATCGATGCCAAACATCGATTTCGTGTGTGGGTAGATGCCAGGCATCGACTTTCTACTAAAAGTCGATGCCTCGCATCGACTTTGGGACATAAGTCGATGCCTGGCATCGACTTATGCCACGAAGTTGATGCGAGGCATCGACTTATGCCCCCAAGTCGATGCTAGGCATCGACTTATGCCAAGAGGTCGATGCCAGGCATCGACTTTTGGCAGCAGGTTGATGCCAAGCATCGAATTTAGTAGTAAGTTGATGCCAGGCATCGAATTCCTACTAAAATCCTAACATCAAATTGGTTAGGTAAATCAAGGCATCTAGACTAATAACAAACCAGGCATGACCTCTGAAAGAGAACCTACCCAATCACGAAATAGGATAAAATATTCTGATAAAGCTTTGTAGGATGATGTGGTTGGATAGTCTGCTTGGACCTCTGTCCAAGAAAAGCAACCCAGCCTCTTCATCATCACCTCCTGAATCTTCATGTATACTTTATGACTACAATCGCAGAAATGAAAAAGAGACTAGGTTAGACCAGAAACATGGGAGGAGGGAAAAAGGATCTGAGAATAACATACATACTTATTGAGCTCAGTCACCATCTCCTCTAGACTTAACTCCTTGGAGATTACCCTTGACAAAGTTGATATAATCAATGTATCATCCTTGATTCCTTGAAGGGCCCTCCATGGTGTCAGCTTCATGTCCTCAGGAGCCTCTTCAATTGAGAGGTCAACTTTCCTTCCCTTTCCCTTCAGATGAACCTGTGGGTCTGGCCTCGATTTCCGTTGCTTCTGGCCCTTGACCTCCTTGTTCTCCCACATTGTGAAAATTTTATCATGCAGATCCCAGATCTCACCTGTTCTGAATGCCAGTTGAAACCATGGATCATATTTCCTCAAAGCATCACACTTTCTATTCTCATCTAGTGCAATTCCAACCTCAATAAGGCATTGCTTTGGTAGATTGGGATGTATTCTTCCAGCTTCCTTCACGAGATAATCTTCATATTCATGGTGGAAGAACCGAATTCTCTCTATGGAGGACATTTTTTGCCTATAGTCATTGTCATTGTTGTGATCCCAAGCAAGAAGCTTGGCTTCCTCAGTTGTAAGACCAACATATATCTTGCACTCTGCATACCTAAAGAAGAATGTGGTAGGGTGCTCCTTCACTAGCTGTCTGCGGGCCTCTGCAAAGTGTGAACCTCCAATCACATAATATGTATAATCCTCAAACAAACCCTCATTGAACTCCTCCACAGAGCTGCACTCATTCGGATCCACCATGACAAGGAATGGCACAACAGTAGCATGAGGATTTATTTTCATTTTCTTCTTAAGATTCAGCACGTGCAAATTGTGTGGCTCCCTGATCTCAAGGGGCCTCCTCCCTGTGACTGGATCTATTGGTGGCCTATGGATGATATTGATTGGCAGGTGGAACAACTTCCCCTTCTTCACAACTTTTCTTCTAGCTATGTCCTCCCTGATCTTGTTCTGCTTAGTACCAAGAACACCCGAGGCAAGCTCTCCACCAGGTGCAACTATTATATCCTCACAGCTAGAGCTTGAATCAAAAGACTCGTCATCAACAATTCTCTTGTTTTTCTTCTGGAACTTTTTCTGCACGCTCTACTTACCCCTTGCCTTTACAGGGGTTGTCATCTTCTGTGAATGTGGCCCAAGCATGTAATGCAAATGCACTTCAAAGTTTTATACATCCACCAGAAAGAAATATTTATGTAGGCCCAAGGATGACAAAACAGGCAAAAGCAAGATGGCAAGGAAATTTAATAGAGATAAATGTTGGAACACTTATTGTAGTACTTGCTGATGGTGATGAGGCTACCCGACCATTTTGGATTGCAAACATTTTAGAGATAACTAAAATTGATTAGAGAAGAATAGAGGCTTTGACGGTGCATTGATACTACACTAAAAGTAGTAATGCATTCACAGGTAAATATAACTTAGAAATGGTGTGTGATACTAAATGAACATGTTCAAAAAAGAAAAAGAATATTCGAAGCACATCCACTCTTAAAATGGATGATGTGGATATTCTTGTTTATGATTTTTCCTTGACAAAAACAGTTCACTTGAGGAAAGCAACCATCAATATGATAAAACAAAAGCTTCCAGATGTATGTGGTACAAGAAATCATAGGCAAACAAGAAGATTTGTGCATGATCCTGCAGAATTTGGTATGTATGTGGATGGAGATAGAGCTCTTGTGGATATAGAAGAAGAAGAAGAGAGCTCTCATTAGTATGAGACTGAATCAAGTGCATCAGATGATGAGGGTGTAGACATAGATCGACATAGTTGTGAGTTGCATTGAAACTCTCTAACATTTTTAGTGCTTATGTAAATGCCTTGAAGTAGTTTGGTTAATGAAACCATGTTTTGTAGCAATTTTGAATAACAATCAGATATCCACCCATTGAAAATATGTCTAAAATGTTATTTTTGTATAAGAATTATTCAGTTTTACATTCTTTATATAGATTTTAGACATGTCAATGTCTTATCATATAGATTTTTGACATGTCAATGTCTTATCATATATATTTTGGACATGTCAATGCCTTATATAGTGAAATTTTGACTACATTTTGAGCTCTTTTTTAATGAGAAAATGACAAAAAATGTCAAAAAATCACATGTTTTCACTTCATTTTTGTAATGTATGTATACTAGCATAAAGGAATCTCAAATATAAGCTGCCATTTGATTGATTTTTGAAGAGAGTGTTCTCTTTTTATGACATAGTTCTCATTTGTTACGACTCGCTATTAAGTAGCTTACTCTACACATAGGGAGAGATTTTCATATAGGCATATTTGATTGTATGTGACTTGGATCTCAAGTCAAGTTACTTCATCTTTTTGCTATTGCATAAGGATAACTTTATTTATCATTTTAACCTTGTTTACTTAATAGTATTATGAGTATTGGTCTATTCTCTACATACTCTTCGTATTTGAGTGAGTGTGAGTACACATATGTGCACATACCCTATTTAAACAATAAGTACTCTATATTGTGTTGGAAGATTGATACACTTCCCAAAATCCATATGTAGTGATCACAGGCTTGTTGGGAAGCTCCATTAGCCTAGTTCATTTGTACAAATTGTAAGAGATTCACTTTGAAGGAATAGAGACAAATTGAGTTTTTGGCTGACTATGATATCCATCTATGAGGTCCTAGGAAGGGTCCAACACACTTTTACCAAATTTTGGAGTACATATTCCCCATCACATATGAATGGAACAAGATTCATATCAAAATATCTAGCAAGCACTACCCTTCATCTAGCTTTATCAAGATCAATATTACAAGATACATCCATTCATGTGTCCAAAGAGAAAGAAACATATGGAGCTCTCCTAGAAAAGACAAAATAGAGTGGAAATCTTGATCTAGAGCGCTTTGCCAAATTCAAATACATGATGCTAATTGAAGTTATGGTTATCCTTATCATAAAGACAATCTACAAGACCGTACGCAAAGCTCTCTTTCCTTTGTTCACCCAGGAAATGCAATGAATAGTATTAGTGTAGGTGAGAATCTTAGCTTACTATACACTTTGAAAACTTTCCTATCTCTCACTCGTCTTCTTTTTTAGTCTTAAGGTGTGGATGCTAAGTTCATGTGTTGGAAGATCTTATAAACTTGTGATTAATTGTTATTTAGGCACATCCCACTTCCAACTTTTGGTATCATAGCATAGTTGATATACACCCTTAAAAAGATGAGTGACTATAGACTTGAGAATGAAAACAAGCTTGAAGGAACGTCTAATTATCCAATCTGGAGTTTTATGATGATGAATATGTTAATATCAAAGGACTTATGGAATGTTTTCAATGGCACTTATCCAAGATCAAGATAAGTCAGAGAAGATGTTGCTTCATCTTCTAGAAGATCTGTTGTTCCTATTTCTGCTCAACAAGAGGTTAGTGAAGAAGAAGGAACCAGATCATCATCAAGAGCCAGCGATATTATTATCAAATTTCTTCCTACAAAAGAGAAATCCAGATGGGATTCTAGGGATGCACAATCGCTTTCATATATTTCTATGGGATTCAAGAGGCATATTATACCCTAGATCAGGTCATGTAGAACCTCTTGCCAAGCTTGATTGGGGTTGGAGAATCTCTATCAGAACAGAAACCCTGCTAGGAAAGCTCATCTAAGGAGACAGCTAGCCAACACAAGGAAGAAAGTTGGTGAGTCATTTAAGTCATGTATTTTGAAGTTTAAAGATTTGTGAGATCAAGCACTCAATGTTGGAGTAAATATTTTAGATGAAGAGATGGTAAACACACTTATAAACTCACGTCGATTTGCATATCGTGCTTTCGTTACTTCTTTATCTCTCTCTACAAGAGATAGAGAACTTTCATTTGAAGAACTACACTTCCTATTACTTCAAGATAAAGAGCAACAAAAGGTTATGGAAGACAATGATGAATCCATGTTATCATCATCAAAGGGAAACAAAGGAAAGAAGGAGAAGAAGCGTCAACTATCCAAGAAGGAAAGTAAGTCTTCTAATCCTTAGTCTTCTAGTCCTTCCCCTCATGCTTTCTCTACACCCAAAGAAAATTCTTTGAATACATTTGATTCAAAGAAAGTTGTATGCCATTATTGTAAGAAAACAGGTCACTTTATAGCAGAATGCAAAACAAGGATTTTTTTATGAGAAGAAGAAAGCATCAGGTAATAGTGTTCAAGATGATCCAAAACCTAAATCTTAAAAGGTAGATTCATATGCTTGTGTTACTATTGAAGTAGTAGCATTTAATCAGGTAGCATTAAATGCAATCTCAAGTAATCATTGGGTTATTTTATTCTAAAGCAATTAAGCATATGATAGGTAGTAGAAAGGTAATTTATTCCCTTTCTAACTCTTCAAGTAGAAGAGTAACCATTGCAGATGGCCATGATTTGGATGTTGTAGGTGTTGGAGAAGTAACCCTTAATTCCATAGAAGGTGGAAATTTCACAAATTATTATGTTCCTTATCTTTCCGACATGAAGAAGAATTTTTCCTCTATCTCTACTTTCTTATCAAATGGTTATAAAGTTAACTTTTGAAAGATTCATGCTAGATCCTCTTGCTTGATGAGGTGCATTGTCTACTTCAAGGTGAGAATAGAAGTGGCATGTTTGTATTGTCCAAAATAAGTCATGCTAATGCTGCTAGGTCTACTATACCTATGAAGAACATGAAGTTATGGCATGCTAGATTTGGAAATATCATTTACATAGCTGTCAAGCATATTAAAGATCAAGGTATGGTGGAGACTTTTCCTACTTTTGCTTTATCAGATGATGTTGAGTCATGTGAAGGATGTCTTGAAGGAAAGCTTCACAAACTACCTTTCAAGAAGCATGGATACATCACATCCACAAGGAAGTTGCAGATTATACATTCAGACATGAATGGTCTGATGAGAATAGATTCCATTCAAGGTTTCAAGTACTTTGTTACTTTTATTGATGATTTCTCAAGATATTCGTGGATTTATTGTCTAAATGTGAATTCAAAGGTTTTTCTTACTTTTAAGAAATACTTAGCTATGGTTGAAAATGAAAATCAATCAAAGATCTAGACTTTGAGAATTAATAGAGGAGGAGAGTAAATGTCTAACTAATTTACATCATTTCTTGAAGACAAAGGTATCTCTCATCAACTCACTATCGCTTACACTCTAGAAGAGAATGGTGTTGCAGAGAGAAAGAATAAGATACTTCTTGAAATGATTTTCAGTATGATGTCATTTAAAAAGCTTTCTCCCAAGTTTTGGTTTGATGAAGTACATACATCTAATCACATTATAAATAGGTCTTCCACAAAAGTTTTAACAGTTATCACACCTTATGAAGATTATTTTGGGAAGAAACCCAATGTGAGTTATTTCAAAGTTTTTGGTTCCCTAGCTTATATTCACATTGAAAAGAAGGATCGTGGTAAGCTTGATGTAAAAGCCATTAAAACTGTCTTTATTGGGTATGCAATTGAAAGCAACGGATACAGATTCTATGTCCCATATACAAGTGATATCCTACTCTCACGCAATGCATATATTGTAGAAAGTAAGATTTATGATGAGAAGGAAGACATTTTAGAATTCATAAAAGCGAATGAGTATGCATTTTTCATAAGGAATTTGGATTCTTATATTCAGCCATACAAGGGGGGTGATGAACCTTCTCAAACCTTAAAATATGCACTTGATAAAGGTGAAGAGAGAGTAACATTACCTACATCAGTACCTAATTCATCATCAGTACCTCTTGATGTTTCGAGGAATGAAGTTGGAGAATGTTCCAAAGATCCAAAAGATAGAGATACTAAAGAACCAGAAAGGATTCTACCACTTTTCAAGGATAAACCAAAGTGGTTATATCAAACCTAGAAGGTCATTGGTATAAGGGAATACACTGAAAGAACCAGAATTCAAACAAGGAGACAACAAACAAATCAGGTAACTTATGCAGAACATTTTGAGATTCATAATGTTTTAGCTCTTACTTCAATTGAGAATGAACCAGCTAGTATTCAAGATGCACTACATAATCTTGTATGGAAGAAAGCTATGCAAGAAGAGATTGATTCTATTCATAAGAATCAAACATGGAAGCTTTGTGAGTTACCAAAAGGTAAGAAAGCTATTGGTGTTAAGTGGATCTTCAAAATCAAAAGAAAAGTAGATGGTACCATACACATGTATAAAGCAAGATTAGTTGTCAAAGGTTATGCACAAACGAAAGGTATCGACTCTCATGAAAATTTTTCATCTACATCTAGAATGATAGTAGTCAGGAGAGTACTTTCTTTAGCTGCATTCTTTGGTTGGAAAGTATACAAGTTAGATATCAAAACTACATTTCTTAATGGTGATGTACATGAAGATGTTTATGTTCAGCAACCAAAAGGTTTTGAAGAGACAGGTAAAGATTATTTAGTGGGAAAGCTTATCAAAGCTTTATATGGTCTAAAGCAATCATCAAGAGCTTGGTATGAGAAGATACATGTCTATCTTCTATATATTGGTTTTGAAAACTTGGATGCAACTCCCACTCTTTATGTTAAAGCTAAGAAAGCAGTTTTGATTATTATTATCATATATGTTGATGATATGATTATGATAGGTCACAAGGATTCAGAACTTCACTTGTTTAAAGCACAGCTTAAGCATACATTTTATGTAAATGACTTAGGTATTTTGCATTATTATCTTGGGATTAAGTTCATATATAGAAATGAGTGTATCTACATGACACAGCAAAAATACATTGAGAAATTATTGGAAAGGTTTGAGATGATAGATTCCAAGCCTATGCACACACCTATGGATGTTCATATGTCATTACACTCAGATGCATATTCAGAACCATTTGATGCTACATTATATAGTCAAGTAGTTGGTTGCTTGATATATCTATGTAATACATGTTCGGACATTCACTTTGCAGTTTCTCAAATATCGAGGTTCATGTGTAGTCCTCTTAAGATTCATTTGAAAGCAGTTAAACAACTTTATAGATATTTGAAGGAAACTTCTAATTATGCTATTGTATTTCCAAAATCTTCACATTTCTTCCTTAAAGGTTTTTTAGATTTTGATTGTTCATGGATAAAGACTCAAGAAGAAGCACAAGTTGCTATTGTTCCTTTCTAGGAGATTGTGTTATCTCTTGGTTTTCCAAGAAACAGATTACAATTGCTACACCTTCAAGTAAAGCAAACTATAGGGCTACTTTTACAGCTACACTTGAATTAGTTTGCTTACAAAAGGTTCTAAATTATCTTGATGTTCAAATTCATCTTCCAATTCATATATTTTCAGACAATTAGAATGCTATTGCTATTATAAAGAACCATGTTCATCATGCTAGGAAAAAGCATACAGAGGTTCATTACCACTACATTCAGGAATACATATCTAAGAAGCACATTGAGATATTCTACATACCTACAAGTGAGAATATTGCAGATATTTTTACCCTGCATTGAACAAGGAGAGTCACAAGAAGTTTTAAAGGTTATTAAACTTTTTACCATTGTGACATTGAAGGGGGGAGTGTTGACAAAAGTCAAAATGGATCCCAAAGCTCTTCAAAGTATAGCATTTAATATGTATTCTTCAAAGATCCTTGGACAAGAAAGAGTGTTGGGTGCATTGGCTGAGTCAATATACTTTCTATCCAACTAACTAGGGTTCAAAACCCATCACCATCAATAGAGCAACATGAAAGTTTTTTTTCCATAGATTTTTTTTCTTAATGATCTAGGCACTGATTTGCATTTGCATGCTTTGTTGAGAAGATTTTTGTGCTTGCTTTTCACAAGGGTTCATAAACTATATAAGGAGGACTTTGGTTCATTGTTGACTCATCTACTCAAGGACTCAACAGAAGATTGAGATGATTTTGGAAGGTGGTCGACTATAGGAGGAGTTTCTACACTCTTGGAGGAGTTGTGCTATACATTTGGAGACATGTGGAGGATTTTGTGTTAGCCAGCCATCGACATCACTTGTTGATATACTGTGAGTAACAAGTCTACATGCATCCTCACTTGTTCATTCACTAGTTTCTTATTTAGGTTGATTAAAATTTGGTTTGTTATAAAATAGTTCTAAACTATTCATATTCTCCATATTCTCACACACACACTCTTCATGCCTCTTAGGAACTTTGCACATAATATCTTGTATCTAGTTCTTATTTCTGCCTAGATTCAAATCTTGTCAGTTTGTATCATCTACACACATTTTAAATTGACATTTGATTATAAGATAGTGCATGTGAGCATCCTAGCTTACTATACACTTTGAAAACTTATCTCTCTCTCTCTCTCTATCTCTCACTCATCCTCTTTTTTAGCCTCACATTGTGTATGCTAAGGTTCATGTATTGGAAGATCTTGTATACATATGATTAATCCTTATCTAGGCCCATCCCACTTCCAACACATATAAGGAAGTCGAGGAAATCCATGAAACTCTAGTTCCCTAAAGCTCATATATGTTCATTAGCTAGCTTCAAATACATATGGAGACCAAAGAAGCTTGCCCTAGCTCAACATTTGATGAAAGCATCTAGATTGGCTTCTAATAATCACATAGCTACATGATACAATAAGAAAATCTAGATCCCTGAGTGGAAAATTTTCTTTGATGATAGAGTTACATACTTTTGGAGGCCTAAACAACAGCAATTGAGATCAACTTGGCAAAAGAAAATACAAAGCCCACCCATGACAATGACCACCACAATGAAAGATGGCTTTCAAACAAAAGCAAACTTTGAAGTGGCAACTAAATGCCAATCCACCCTCCACCAAACAAATTTACTCAATCGCACACTCTGTTTCGATAGGTATGGGTTGTTAAGTCCCAACCACCATTGCAAAGGATTATTTATCCTCCTTGGAGAAGTGGTAGTAGAAAAAGAAAAGCCTCTCCATGCAAGATCTATGTGCTCATTTCACGACCTTGCCTCTTGCACACATGTTCAAATCATTTGCACTTCAAGTGTGCATCTAGTTAGGGCCACATAACATGGCCTTGCATGAGACATGCTTTTGATATCCCATGCATGCATGAGTAATAAATTATAATGTGAGGTCTTGTATCACCTATATACTTTTATTCATGTTACTAATGTTTCATTGAAGGTAATTGATAATCTTTGCAGGGAAGCAACTTCTATGTGCCTACTCATGACATCAATCAAAATGCTAGTGGAAAGATTCTTATTCATATTGATTTCACAAGATGTAGAAACCAACAATGAAACCATCATTCAAGATCCAACCATCCCAATTTCTATAAGAGCAAGCATGATCTACAACTATCAGGGAATAGCTCTTGGAGAGTGGACTCAGGTAGCTATTGCTAGTGTTTTAAATGCTCACTTTTCAGCTCATAAAGACATTGATGCAATTCATGGTTATCATCAAAGAATATCAAGATGCATAGCCAATGTGCAAAAGTGGGTAATTGTTTCACCAAATTCTTATAGGCTTCATGGCCTTTATAGCTAAGCTCTACACCACATGGATTCATCCACATCAGATCAAGGTCAATTGAACGTATTGAGGTGAAATTCTTCCACTAACTCAACTAGGATACCCCATCAATGGCAACCCCTTGGGCACCTTGCTCAAGTACCTCTTTCCTTTCCGCATGAATCTTTTTTCTTTTGCATTGTATGGTATGCATGCATAGGGCCATCCTAGAAGGCACTACTTAGAAACTTTTCTTCTTTTTCCCCATGAACTACACTAAGTAGTGTGCCTATACTATTTTCAAAAGAACAAAGAAACCACTTGGCATATCTATAAAGTCTTGTTTCATAAGAACTCAAGAACCCCAACGTGCTTGTGGGATTTGAACTCATGACCTACCAGCTAGGAGTATGATGGGCTAACCACTTGCCCCAAAGACCATGGTTGAGGAGTACTTTCTAATCCTCCCTCTTAGGTTGTGGTTCAACCATCTTCTATCTATCATTTCTTGAGTCTAACACTCTCTTCCCCTTCTAGAGATCATTTTTCTCAAAGATCAATCCTTGATCTCCCCTTGAATTGATGTCCTTGCCCTTGCACAGTCTCTTGAACCTTCTTGTTCTCAACCTTGGCCTCTTGAACCCTTGCTCTCAACCTTGTTGTCTTGAACCTTGCCAATGCACTTTTTGGTGTCCACTTGCCTATGGACTTGCTTTGTTCGCAACCTTGGGGTCTTGAGCCCTCGTTCTCAACCTTAGTATCTTGAACATGATTCTCACCCATGATAGGTATCTTGGATCAATTTAATGCTTTCTATTTAAAAGTTCATTCTGAGATCTTTCCAATGGTACATTACACATCCAAATCAGACCTATAAATTGGAAGATATACTCTAAATCTTTGTTGGGATCATCTTTGAAAGAGACTTGCGCACCTTCTATCCACCTTGCCCAAGCCTACTTCCTAGGCTCTGATAGAAATCATGGGATTCAAACTCATGACCTACCAACTAGGATTCAGATGGACTAACCACTTGCCCCAAAAGCCACGGTTGAAGATTACTTCCTAATCCTCCCTCTTAGGGTGTGGTTCAGCCATCTCTTGCATGTCATTTCTTGATTCTAACAATGCTTTGCCCACACTTCCCAACGACCAACCGATATGTCAAACATCTCTCTAGTACGATTGTCTTTAGGAGAGGGGAGTGTTGGAGAGGGGAAGCTATTTTTTTAGGTCAAGGGAGAGAACCTGGTCAGGCTTGTGTCAACAAAAGCCAAGGAGCAAGGTGGAGATGGAAAAAGTGGAGTTTTAGGATCCCAATTTTCCCAAAATCCCTTCCACTTTTCCAAATATGTATGAAGACTACCTTTTTAGAGCGGAATCCATTTATTTGCAAAAGCTTCCACTTTTGTACAAGTTGAGGAGTCCTCAAGCCTGAGGAGTGATTCTTAATCCACTAGGATTTTACAAGATTTTTTTTTTACTCAAATCGGACCTCAAACAAGGTCTTAAGGGTTATTTTTAAATACGGTAAACATTAGAGTGTAAAGAGGGTCACTTTTTAAACTTATCTATAAAAATGAATTGAAAACTCATTTGTAACTTCTTCTTATTCTTGTTCATTTTTTCTTCGAATCAAGTGTGAGTTTCTTGGGAGCTCTAATGTCTTTTCCATGGGTGAGGCTCACTAGCATGTGTGTGCATGTATGCATGTATGTACGTGTGAGACTCATTGTGTGTGGAGCATGAGTCCTACCATGGTGAAGGTCTTCATACCACCAACTTGTCTCTTGGATTAATACTTTGTGGGTGAGGATCCATTGCTTGATGTTGTTTGCTACATGTGTTGTGCTAGTTGATCTACATCTAACACATACCTACATTGATGAGTATGACATCCCATCTAGTATCTCCACCAACTTGGTCCTATTTCCATTAAAAAATGTTCAATTCTCCTTCTGAAAAGAAACTGTACAATTTTTTTGGAAATATAACTTTTAGAATGTCAGGGGATCATCTAAAAGAACATTATGAATTCGTTTGACTATAAATATTTATTTTCTTTGTACAAAAAGTAAATCAATCAAAACAGAAAGACAAACAAAAAAATATACATACTTACGTACAAACAAACAAACATACATACATACACACATACATATATACATTCATAGATACAATGTACATATATACATACACACACGCATAGATGAATACATACATGCATACACACAAACACATATGTACATACATACATACATACATACATACATACATACATACATACAAATAAACATACATACATACATAGATGCATGCATGCATACATACATACACATAAATATATATACATTTGTACATACATGCACATATCCATACATTCATAATGCACACATATGTACATCTCTCTATGTGTGTATATGATTAAGTGTTTGAAAAGATACACACACACATACGTGTTCATTCATACATGCATAGACAAACACATACATAATACATATATACATGCATCCATATGTATATTCCTTCATCCTTGCATAAATAGATACTATAAGAAAGTATTTATGCAAGAGAAAAGAGGACAAATAGCAGATAAGATAATAGATATAGTAGGATTTCAAAAAAGTTGCTACTAACAACAAGTACAAAGATGATGGCATTGTCTATGAGCTCTCAAGGTAAAGCATAAATCGTGATCTAGACAACTCTAGATAGGGAGTTACAAGGTCGAGGAAGGATCACTCAATTTGATGTATGAAGTAGTGTAGACATCATGTATATATATGCTAATGGAGAGGTGTGGCCTTTCAAGGATGGAGAGACATGGGTGATAGAATGGGGGCTCCTAGTGCCCATGTAATCCTAATATGCAAATTAGGTTGGTTCAACTAAACTAGCATATATGATTAATTTTTGAGTTTGATAGGGATTATTCCATGAAATATTCCCTTTACCATCCCATATGGGTGCTACCCTTTGACCCTCGCGAGGAAGACTCTTCACCCCTTGTGGCCCTCCAATCGACGCCGCTCATGGCCACCTCGGACCCCACAATTGGGACCTTGGTAACTCCTTTCCCTTAAAATACCTTAGAGGGTCCAATTTGACCTTCATCCAACATGCAAGTTGGGATTCCCATCAATTGATTTATGCATTATTGGCTTTTCTTAATAATGGGGACCTTACAAAATGTGCATTACTACATACAAACATGAGGGGCAGACATTGATCATATAATAATATCCCCCCTCAATGCTTATCAAATTCTAAATCAAATAGGCATAGATCTTATGCCCATTTGTTGAAGATGCTTGTTGAGTTGTTCTTCCAAGTGCTTTAGTGAATATATCAACACGATTTGCCTCTATTGGACAATATTCCAACTCCACAATGTCATTTTCTATCAGATCACAAACATATTGGTATTGTACTTCTATATGCTTGATGCAAACATGAAATACTAGGTTTTTTGCAATGGCCATACAACTTTGATTATCACAATTAAGTATAGTTGCCATTTGTGATGGAAGGCCTAGATTTGCAAAAGTATTCCTTAACTAGAATGCCTCAGAAGAGGCTAAGCAAGATCTTTTGTACTCTATTTCAATGGAGGAGAGTGTGAAAGTTGGTTTTTTCCTACTTACCCAAGAAAATATTCTTCAACCAAGTGAGAAACAATATCTAAAAAATGATTTTCTATAATACCAATCTCCATCCCAATCCAAATCACAATACACTTGAAGCGTATCACCCATGATATAAAGAACACCCGAATAGAAGATTCATGCAGTGTATCTTAGAATTTGAATGCCCTCATTCCAATGGCTCTCTTTTGGTTTTTATGAGAACCTACTCAATACTCCAACAACATAGCAGATATCTAGTCTAGTATTGCACAAAAATATAAGACTCCCATTAAGCTTTCTGTACTTCTTAGCATCTACTTCTGGTGTATCGTCCTCTATTGAAAGTTCAACATTTACCTCCATAGGTGTGCTATTGGACTTGCAATCCATCATTCCAAAAGCTTTAAGGATTTTTGTAGCATATTTTTATTGTGATATGAAAATCACATCATCCTTTGCCATACTTCAATGCCAAGGCAATAATTTAGTTGCCCAAGATCTTTCATCACAAAACCAGTGGTCAAGCTAGCACAAGTTTGTTTGATGAAATATAAATGATCTCCTTTAATGATCAGATCATCTACATACAAGATGACAATCACTAGTTGGTTATCTTTTCTCATAACATGGAAATTTGCATCAGAAGTACTCCTTTGAAAGCTTAGGTTTTGGAAAAGACTGTCAATTTATTGGTACCAAGCTCTTGGAGCTTACTTAAGGCCATATAATGCCTTCTTAAGTCTACAAACTGTGTGTTCTAAATGAAGTACCTCAAAACCTGGTGGTTCAGATACATATACCTCATCCTTGAGGTATCCATTCAAAAATGTTGATTTTACATCCATATAGATTATGGGCCACCTTTTATGTGTAGAAACTACAAGTACCATGTGAGTTGTAGTCATTCAAGGTATTGGTGCAAATATCTCTTGGACATCAAATCCTTTGACTTGTGAGACTCATTGTGCAACAAGCCGAGATTTGTACTTCTCTAAAGTACCAGCTACTTGGTACTTTTCTTTTCAAATCCACTTAGTTCCAATTACTTTTTTCTTTGGGATAAATCTATCAATCCCCACGTTTCAGTCTATATTGTCATACCTAACCCTCATTGCCGCTCTCCACTTGGGACCTTTGAGTGCTTCATCTACAGTTGTGGGTTCATTTATTGATCTCATGATTTCAGCCATAAGCACCATATTGACAATATGATGTGAGACTCTTTGTTGCTCTCAATCCCCTTTGATCTATGCACCCCATTCGAAGATGAATCTCGAACATCAACTTGAGGGTTATGATCATCAAAGAGTTGTCATGCCCACTTTGGTAGTGGCTTACACTATTTGGCAACAATTGGTTTGCTTTTTGGTGGAGGAATGTCATTTTTTTATTTCTCCCCCTCATCAAACTTGATTTGTCTATGGGTAAGGCACAATGTGAGTTATCTCTTTAGTTGATGAGATAGCACTCATCAAATACCACCTCACGAGTGACAATGATCTTCTTTGCCTCTGGATCCCATAGTTTATATGCTTTAGACTCTTCATTATATCCTAAGATACACATTTTTCTCTTTTTTATCCTTAGTTGTTGATTTATGTATATGTGCATAACAAAAACATCCAAAAATTTTGAAATGCATAACTGAAGGCTTCTTACTAAAGTACACTTCTTGAGGAGTAATGCCATGCAGTGCCTTTGTGTCACATCTATTCAAATGTACACAACTATATTAACTACTTCTACCCAAAATGAATTAGGAATATCTTGAGCTTTCAACATGCATTGGCCCATTTCAACTACTATCCAAATTTTTCTCTCAACAACACCATTTTGTTGAGGTGCATGGGTTGTGGTAAGCTGCCTCTTGATTCCATGAGCATTGCAATAGTTGTTAAATTCTGTTAAGAAGAATTCTCATCCTCGTTCAGTATGGAACTTCTTCAATTTTCTATTTATTTCATTTTCAACAATATTGTGCCACATTTTAAGTTTGTCAATGCATCACCCTTCTCCCAAATAAAATACACTCACATATTTCTACTATAATCGTCGACTCATCCCTTTTCTTTGCATCTCTTTGAGAACGTCAAATCCAAGATGCCCAAAAGGTTGATGCCAAAGTCTACTTGTGCCTTTGTCTTCTATAGCAATGGCAACACTTAACTCATACAAGTTATCTTTTTGCACTCCTTTTCCTATAGTATTACCTGTTCCATCCAAAATTTTTGCGGCATCCTTTTTGAAATGTACTTCAAATCCATGATCTATAATGAAAGAAACTTGTAATAAATTTCCTTTTACTGCACGAATATCATAAAGTTTCTCTCAAACATAGTGGTAACAACAAAAGAGATGGCTCATGTCCCTTGAATTCATTTTCAACCACTAGATTGTTGGGCTTTTGTAAAGGCATTAAAGAATTGTACTAATCCTTCTTGTTGGTCATGCGACAAGATGCTCCACTATCTAATATTCAAGGTTCATCCACACAAGTTTGGGAACATATACACACCTCCACTATGGTAACCCATAGTTCAAGATCTATGTTATTTTTTGATTCCCTATGCTTCCATGTGGATTTGACGGTATCGTTTCTCTCGTCAGCTTGCTTCTTCCTATAATCCTTTATAGCATGACCCTTCCTTTCTCAATAGAAATAGATTTCGATGAACTTTTTCTTCTTTGGCTTCTTCTTTTAACTATTAAAAGAGAATTTTTCCTTTGCATTTGCTAAAAAAGCTACATCATTTGAACCTTGTTGATTCTTCAAATGCTTTTCTTCCTCTAGAAGCATTGCAGAAAAAAATCTTCAAAGGTAAGATGGGAGGGTCTAATGTGAGTGTTAAGTGCACTTATGAATCCATCATATTTCACAAGAAGAATTCAAACAAACCAACCGGCCAATTCTTCAGGTGCTATCAAAACACCAACAATGAGTTTATCTTATAAATGCTTGATTCGCTTGATGAATGCTTCAGCCTTCTTTGAATCAAAGTGCTTCTCTATTTCTAATTGATTCTCAATACCTTGAATCTGAGTATGATTTTTGGACTCATATTATGGAGCCAATGTGCCCTAAAATTCTTGTGCCTTAGTGAGGTGTTAGAATAGAGTAAGAATAGAATCACCTACACTTGTAACAATGACACATAATACATTTGCATTCCGCCTCTTCTAAGGTCGAAGAAGATCTGGATCATGTTGGATTGTCACTCGAGGATTTGATGGATATTCCATTGAAATCAACTTTGGATATTGGACCCATGACATAATCCTCACAAGAGTCCAAAATTGCAAAAATTTTAAACTTCTACAATATGTAATTTTTTCCATCAAGCTTCCCTTTAGTGAATGGGGGTGGACAAATGCAAATTGGTGTAACCATAACATTAGAAGATGCACCAACACCAGAAGATGGCTTTATTTAACATAAAGAACCTTTACATGTAACCTCAAAACCAAGTATTTGACAAATATAGGCATCCTCTTGCAGGTCACCATTTGGAAATATAATTCTAATATCCGATTTTATTTGTAATGAGTTGTTAAAGCAATAAAAAAAATAAACTTTCATTTTCCAAGTAGTGCAAATCCCTTTAATGCAAGCCATTCTCTCTACCTGTCAATAACACAATTTGCATGCCCCTTGATCTTCTAAATCCATTTAGTATAAGTAGCATTTTTTCCTTATAAAACTTCAAAGAAATCCTAAGTATGATTGTTTTAAATAGAATTTAACTCATTCTATGTCGCATAGATACACTTATTGTCCTATAAGGTTTCTTCAATACAAGAGGGTTTTTCTTCAATTGGCATAAGAGACAAAATTGAATCAGCATTAATATATACATGCTCGTTTAGTAAATAAGCCCATTCTCCATCACTTTGAGCTCATCTTACTTGAATTTTGGTTTCACATTCCAAAGATTGCTCTATCTCTAATAAATGAAGTACTTGAAGTAATTGAAGTGTACATATAAACCAGTGTAAGAATTTTTGTTGATATATTAGGGTGATGTGTGTGAACACACTAGGACCGTCGGGGCACTTTTTTCCCTCTTTAGGAGGTTTTTTTCCCCGGCTTGTATATACGCCTATTGCCCTAATTGGCTACTTATCTTTGTACATTCTCTAGTAATACATTCACTATTGTGTGTTTGTGCTCCAAGCTTCTTCTTCTTCCTTGTGTTGTTCGCGTGCTTCCGCAGACGTCTATCTCCAACAATTGGTATCACAGCAGGTCGTCGCTTCATCTAGGGCGGCGTCGACACTCCTCCGTTTGCAGTCTCAGATTCGCACGAAATTTGGTGAGCATACTCAAGGTGTTTCCGAGATCAAAACAACTTTGCTTTGTGGTGCCGAAATCGCAAACCAAGCTCGTTTCGGCCTCTGAATACCAGTTTCTGTTCGCCAGTTTAAGCGTCTCGAAGTCTGCTACAGGTCTAGCAGAACTCGTCTAGGCAGTTTCGTTCAACTTTTTGAGATACAGTCAATTTTCTGCATCAAAGTATTTTAGTCATCGGCCATGGCTGAAAGCAGTGATGTATTCCGTATGTTGGCTGTTGAGGATAAGTTGGATGGTACCAACTACCCATTATGGGCTTATATGATGCGACATGTTTTGGTTGCAAAAGGACTGTGGAACATTGTGCAGGGTGTTGAAAGACGTCCTGTTACACCTGTAACAACAGGTACTACAAATACAGGTGCTGGATCTGACGAAGATGGTGTCGAAGATGATATTGTGCAGATTCCTGTTCGTGATGCTGTTTCTATTGCACCTACTGCAGAGCAGATTCGTTGGGATGGCAGAGATGCCCAGGCACATGCATTGATAGCTTTGTCTGTCAAACATGCCATTATTCCTCACATACGCTCTTGCAGAACAGCTAGGGATGCTTGGGATACACTTACCACACTGTACCAAGCTAGGAATGAGGCTCGTGTTGCTTATCTTTGAAAACAGTTGGAGAGTGAGCACATGAATGAAGATGATTCTATGGACAGTTTTTTGAAAAAGATCAAAGACCTGAAGGAACATTTGATTTCTTCTAATGAGGTTATACCAGATAGCTCACTTGTGCAGACCGTTCTGAATGGTCTTCCTGATTCATATCAGAGTTTTGCTTCTACTCTTCGGTTGATGATGAAAGGCAATCCGAATGCCTTATCATTTGAGGAGTTAGTCTTTGTTCTGTTGCAAGAAGATCAGTCTAGGCAGAACAGGTCCATTATGTGTGTTGCAGATCAAGCTTTCCTCGCTAGTCAGAAGGGCAAAGGAAAATGGAGCTCTTCTACTAGTAAGCAGAAATCTGCAAATGTTTCACATTCGAAGAACTAGGATAAAGATGAGAAGAAATCAGAAAAGCAGAAATTGTTTTGCAAGTACTGTAAAGGGAATGATCATATCATAAAGAACTGTCCAAAACTGGCTGCAAAAGAGGCAAAGAAAAAGGAGGCTGGAATGGTTGTTGCAGAAGCCTCTACACCAAAAACAGAGTCTGCTAATCTTGTGCAGGAAGAAGAATTCGTTTACTACTGTTTGCAATTTTTACCCATCTTCTCATGAGCAGTGCATGTCTGCAGTGGACTCAGATGTTTGGTACTTTGACGACCAAACATATTACCTCGCAGTGCAGTTTCTTCTCTTCACTCGAGCCTGCCCCTACAAGGAATAATGTCACATGCACCAACAACTCCTCTTATCTTGTTATGGGAGTTGGTAAGATCATTCTGACTACTCCTGATGGTAGTTCTTTCACCTTGTCGGATGCTTTATTTGTGGGAGGGATCAAGAAGAATCTGTTATCAGTTTCTGCATTAGCCAAGATTGGCTTGGTTGTGAAATTTGTTCATGACAGATGTACAGTTCATGATCTATCAAATGTCGATGTTATTATTGCTTCTGGCATTTTATGTCATGGTTTGTATAAGCTCATAGACTATGAAAGATCTATGAATGATTCGGCATGTGCAGTTCATGATTCTCAGGCTATGTCAGATGCAAAGCTTTGGCATGCACGCTTTGGTCATCTGAATTTTGCTAGTTTGCTACGCCTGCAGAAATCAGAAATGGTGTCCTCTTTGCCCAAACTTGAGGCTCCTGGAAAACATGTTTGTGAGGGCTGTATTTTGGGCAAAATGCAGCATTCATCCTTTCCAAAAGATGGTTTGGTTCGGGCTACGCAGAAATTGCAGCTTGTACATAGTGATGTCTGTGGTCTTATGCAGACACCCTCTTTTGGAAATTACCTTTACTTCGTGACTTTCATTGATGATTTTTCCAAGCATGCATGGGTATATCCACTCAAAGCAAAGTCCGAAGTGTTCATGTGCTTTAAACACTTTTTGGTTTTGGTTGAAAATCTGTGAGCATGTAAAACGGGCACCCTCCGTTCTGATCGAGGGGGGAAATATATGTCTTCTGATTTTAATGCATTTTTGGTTGAACGTGGGATAAAACACCAGTGTACAGTGTCGTATACACCTCAATAGAATGGAGTTGCTGAACGAAAGAACAGGTCACTCATGGAGATGGCGAGATGTATGGTCAAGAGTCAGGCTTTACCTCATAGTTTCTGGCTTGAGGTTGTCATGTGTGCAGCATATGTACTAAACAGGTGTCCCACTAAAGCGCTGCAGTCTATCACTCCATATGAAGCTTGGCATGACCACAAGCCATCTGTTGCTCATCTGCCTGTTTTTGGTTGTTTGGCATCTCCATTAGTGCCTGAACAACATCGCAGGAAATTGGATGATAAGGCAGTAAAATGTATTTTTGTTGGGTACAGTTCTGAAAGTAAAGGCTATCGTCCGTATCATCCACAGACTAAACACATTCTGGTTAGTCGTGATGTTGTCTTTATGGAAGATGCTATTCAGCCATTGCTTTCATGTACTAAGGAGACATCTGTTAGCTCCAAAGACATGTATGATATGTTGATGCCTCTTTTTACAGGTGGATAGTTTAGTGCTGGTCCCAATGAGGAAACTTCTCAACCTTTGCAGGTTTCATATGATGATGCAGATCATTCCATTTCTGATGCAGATTTACATGATGCACTTGTTGATGAGAGAGCTGATATTGAGCAGGCAAAAACTATGCCAAAATGGCTGGTGCAGACTTTGCATGACAGCAAATTAGATGCACCTTTGTCATATCGTACTCGTTCAGGCTCTCATAGTGCCTCCTTTGCATCAGATTGCTATGCTATGGCTACGTCTAGTCTCTGTGATGAGAATGACCCTGTTTCTTTTGATGAAGCACAGAATTCAGAAAATTGGATGACTGGTATGCAATCTGAATATGATGCTATAATGAAGAATGGTACATGTTCTTTATGTGACTTGCCTCCTGGCAAGAAGGCCATTGGCACTAAGTGGGTATACAAGCTAAAGCGTAAACCTGATGGTACAGTTGGCAGGTATCAGGCTAGGCTTGTTGCAAAGGGTTATGCGCAGGAAAGAGGCATTGATTTTGATGAGACCTTTGCCCCTACATGCCGTATGACTACTCTTCGGAGCATTTGTGCACTTGCAGCCCATCATGGTTGGAATGTACATCAGTTGGACATTAAAACAGCATTTCTGAATGGTGACTTGCATGAAGAAGTGTATGTTTTTCAGCCCCGTGGCTTTGTGCAGAAAGGGCATGAGAACCAGGTGTGCAGGTTAAAGAAGGCATTATATGGTTTAAAGTAAGCACTACGTGCTTGGTATGAGAAGATACATGCCTATCTGATTGCACATGGTTTTGAGAACAGTCCAACTGAAAGCACCTTATATGTTAAGCGTGCTAATGATGTGCTTCTGATCATTGTTGTCTATGTTGATGGCATGCTGCTCACTGGTCCTATTGAGATACATACTGCTGATTTTAAGGCTGATTTGCATGCCTCATTTGAGATGTCTGATTTGGGGCATTTGCATCACTATTTGGGCATTCAGTTTATGCACATTGACAGTGGAATGGCTTTGTGTCAAACAAAATATATTGACACATTATTGGAGCGTTTTGGCCTTGAAGACAGTAAGCCTATTGCCACTCCTATGGAGACAAGTTTACGATTGAGTCTTCATGATGCTGGAGATGCATTTGATGCTGTTCTCTATCACCAGGCCATTGGATGCTTGATTTACTTATGCATTACTCTGCCAGATATTCAGTTTGCTGTCTCACAGATGAGCAGGTTTATGCATTGCCCAGGAGTCACGCATTGGAGAGCGGTTAAGCGCATCTTTCGCTACTTGAGTGGTACTCGGCTACTTGGGTTGTTTTATCCCAAGGGGGAATCACTACCGCCAGATTTGCATGCTTTTTCTGACTCAGATTGGGCTGGTTGCTATGACACTCGTGTGTCCACCAGTGGTTTTTGCTTCATGCTTGGTAGCTCATGTATATCTTGGTTGAGCAAGAAGCAGCCTACTGTGGCCACTTCCAGTTGTGAGGCTGAGTATAGGGCAGCTTTCACAGCGACTGTTGAGTGTGTGTGGCTTAGACGCCTTATGGTTGATTTGGGTGTTGGCCAGTCTTCTACCACCACCATCTTCACTGACAGTCAGAGTGCATTGGCAGTTGCGAGGAACCCTGTGTTTCATGCTCGCACTAAGCATATTGAGGTGCATTATCACTATGTCAGGGAGAGGTTCTCTGCTGGGGAGATCAGCTTGGCATATGTGCCCACGCAGGAGAACATTGCAGACCTTTTTACAAAGGCTCTACCCAGGGAGAAGTTTGAAGCTTTCCGCAAAGCTTTGGGCTTACTTCCTTTTGTGGAGTGACTTCCATATAGCTTGGCACTTCCTTATACATGAGTGCCAGCTACTTGTTCACCGCATCACTCCCACGGGGGATTTGTTGATATATTTAGGTACTGATGTGTGTGAACACACTAGGACCACCGGGGCACTTTTTTCCCTCTTTAGGAGGTTTTTTTCCCTCGGCTTGTATATACGCGTATTGCCCTAATGGGATACTTATCTTTGTACATTCTCTAGTAATACATTCACTATTGTGTGTTTGTGCTCCAAGCTGCTTCTTCTTCCTTGTGATGTTCGCGTGCTTCCGCAGACGTCTATCTCCAACAATTTTCTGAGTACAAAAGATTTTGCTTTTTAACAACACCATCAAATGGAAAGACAATATCGAGAGGTAAAGGAGAGAGCACAAAAGGTTATAAATTGGCTAATTTTGGGATTGTTTTTCAACCATGAATGTATCATCACAACCATCAAAAGAGTACCAAAATATTTCCCATTTTGAAAAGAGCAAGGAAATTAGTGTTTTTCCCAAATGTAAAACTTCTGCACTTTGTTGAAAAATGAAATTATCAAACACATAGGCATTAGTTCAATAAATCCATCTCTCTCTCTCTCTCTCTCTCTCTCTCATACATAAAACCTATATCCCTTTGACTCTAGAGAAAAGCCTATAAAAATGCACTTCAATACTTTGTTATCCATTTTAATGACCTCTATCAACAAGATAGACATAAGATACTGAATTGAACACTCTAAAGTAGTCAATGAAAGACTTCTTATAATAGTAAGACTCAAAAATAGTAACACTTTTAAGAGCTTGGGTGAATACCTTGTTCAAAGTGTAATTCCTTGTATGCATTGTAAACAACCAAAATTAAGATCATATTTGTTAGCACACAACATACTAGAGCCATCTCTATAAGAGTTCTACTTTTACATTTTGCTACTCCATTTTGTGTGTTATGTATATTTTCCTATCATTTGTTGTTTAATTCCCTTCAATTTCAAGTATTTGAACAACAATTGCAACTTCCACTATAGCTACATTTGAAAAAAGAAGAAAAGAACTTCATTGCTATCAAAATCAAAGAAGAAACATAATAAGATCCTTGTTATGTTTCTTGCATGAAACATCATCCTAAATGAAATTGATTGAATTTAGATGCATAAGTAGAATCTCTTTGTCCTTTTTTTTACTGAATTACCATAAGTCTATCTCTATTTGTTTGCAACTCGCTTTGTACAATCTGCAATATGATGGTTGAATTTCTTGCAATAATGACAATATCAAAACTCTTGCACAAGATCCTCCACTATCTAATATCCAAGGTTCATCCACACAAGTTTGGGCACATGAGCATACCTCCTATATGGAAATCCATAGCTCAAGTTCTATGTTATTTGCAAATTCCCTATTCTTTCATGTGGATTTGAGAGTATCGTTTCAGTTCTTCTTCTTAGGCTTCTTCTTTGAACTATTGCAAGAGCGTAAAAGAGGAGGGTATAACTTGAGTATTAAGGCCTTTTACCATCCCATCATATTTTGCAAGAAGAATTTGAACACATCCGCAAGCTAATTCTTCAAGTGTTATCAAAACACTAACAACCAGTTGATCTTGTAAATGTTTGATTCTCTTGATAAAGTATTCAACCTTTCTTGACTTGGAGAGCTTCGCATTTTCTTATTGATTCTCAAGATTTAGAATCTGAGTGTGATGCTTTCTCTCATATTCATAAGCCAATATGCACCAATATTCATATGTTTTAGTGTCGTGTTGGACTAGAGTAAGCATAGAATCACTTACACTCACAACAATAGCACATAACACATCTGCATTCTACTTCTTCCAAGCTTGAAGAAGATCTAGATCACGATGAATTATCACTCAAGGATTTGATGGATCTTTTATCAAAATTGGCTCTTAACCCCATGACATTATCCAACAACTCATAAGAGTCCAAAGTGGCTAAAATTTTAAACTTCCATAGTGTGCAATTCATCCCACCAAGTTTTCCATCAATGAATCCAAGTAGATGAATGTGAATTGGTGCAACAACAACATTAGCATATGCATCAACATCAAAAGATGAAGCCATCACACACACACTATGGTAATAAGAAAAAATATACTTGTAGGTTCAAAACATAGTCCTCTCTACTAATAGAACCATGTAAGAAAGTAGTTAGGAAAGAAAACACAAGAACAATAGCAAAGAACAGAACAAGTATAATAGAATTTCAAAAATTCACTACTAATAGCAAGTACAAAGATAATAACGTTGTCCACCCATGCAACTTGTTGATATATTTAGGAAGTGATGTGTGTGAACACACTAGGACCGCCGAGGCACTTTTTTCCCTCTTTAGGAGGTTTTTTCCCCCGGCTTGTATATACGCCTATTGCCCTAATGGGCTACTTATCTTTGTACATTCTCTAGTAATACATTCAGTCTTGTGTGTTGTGCTCCAAACTTCTTCTTCTTCCTTGTGTTGTTCGCATGCTTCCGCAGACGTCAAACTCCAACAATTGGTATCACAGTAGGTCGTCGCTTCATCTAGGGCGCCGTCGACACTCCTCCGTTTGCAGTCTCAGAATCGCACGAATTTTGGTCAGCATACTCAGCGTGTTTTCGAGATCAAAACCGCTTCGCTCTGTGCTGCCGAAATCGCGATCTGAGCTCGTTTCGGCCTCCGAACGCACTATCGCAGCGCTTGTGCAGGCTATTTCGTCTTTTTGTGCCAAAGGTATATACCAGTTTCTGTTCGCCAGTTTAAGCGTCTTGAAGTCTGCTACAGGTCTAGCAGAACTCGTCTAGGCAGTTCCATTCACCTTTTTGAGATACAGTCAATTTTCTGCATCAAGGTATTTTAGTCACCGGCCATGGTTGAAAGCAGTGATGTATTCCGTATGTTGGCTGTTGAGGATAAGTTGGATGGTACCAACTACCCATTATGGGCGTATAGGATGCGACATGTATTGGTTGCAAAAGGATTGTGGAACATTGTGTAGGGTGTTGAAAGACATCCTGTTACACCTATAACCACAGGTACTGCAAATACAGGTGCTGGGGCTGACGAAGATGGCATTGAAGATGATATTCCGCAGAAACCTGTTCATGCTGTTGTTTCTGTTGCACCTACTGCAGAGCAGATTTGGTGGGATGGCAGAGATGCCCAGGCACATGCTTTGATAGGTTTGTCTATCAAACGTGCTATTATTCCTCACATTCGCTCTTGCAGAACAGCAAAGGATCCCTGGGATACACTTACCACTTTGTACCAGGCTAGGAATGAGGCTCGTGTTGCTCACCTCCGAAAACAGTTGGAGAGTGAGCACATGAATGAAGGTGATTCGATGGACAGTTTTCTCACAAAGATCAAAGACCTGAAGGAACAACTGATTTCTGCTGATGAGGTTATACCAGATAGCTCACTTGTGCAGACCGTTCTGAATGGTCTTCCTGATTCATATCAGAGTTTTGCCTCTACTCTTCGGTTGATGATGAAAGGCAATCCAAATGCCTTGTCATTTGAGGAGTTAGTCTTTGTTCTATTGCAGGAAGATCAGTCTAGGCAGAACAGGTCCATTACGCGTGTTGCAGATCAAGCTTTCCTGGCTAGTCAAAAGGGGAAAGGAAAATGGAGCTCTTCTACTAGTAAGCAGAAATCTGCAAATGCTGCAGAATCGAAGAACCAGGATAAAGATGAGAAGAAATCAAAAAAGCAGAAATTGTTTTGCAAGTACTGTAAAGGGAATGATCATATCATAAAGAACTGTCCGAACTGGTTGCTAAAGAGGCAAAGAAGAAAGAGGCTGGAATGGTTGTTGCAGAGGCCTCTACAACAAAAACAGAGTCTGCAAATCTTGTGCAGGAAGAAGAATGGGCGTTTACTACTGTCTGCAGTTTTGACCCATCTTCTCATGATCAGTGCATGTCTGCAGTAGACTCAGATGTTTGGTATTTTGACAGTGAGGCAACCAAACATATTACCTCGCAGCGTAGTTTCTTCTCTTCACTGGAGCCTGCCCCTACAGGGAATACTGTTACATGTGCCAACAACTCCTCTTATCATGTTATGGGAGTTGGTAAGATCATTCTGACTACTACTGATGGTAGTTCTTTCACTTTGTCAGATGCTTTATTTGTGCCAGGGATCAAAAAGAACCTGTTATCAGTTTCTACATTAGCCAAGATTGGCTTGGTTGTGAAATTTGTTGATAACAGGTGTACAGTTCATGATCTGTCAAATGGCGATGTGATTATTGCTTCTTTCATTTTATGTCGTGGGTTGTATAAGCTCATAGACTATGAAAGATCTGTAAATGATTTGGCATGTGCAGTAAATGATTCTCAGGCTATGTCAGATGCAAAGCTTTGGCATGCACGCTTTGGTCATCTGAATTTTGCTAGTTTGCTACGCGTGCAGAAATCTGAAATGGTGTCCTCTTTGCCCAAACTTGAGGCACCCGAAAAACATGTTTGTGAAGGCTGTATTTTGGGCAAAATGCAGCGTTCATCCTTTCCAAGAGATGGTTCAGTTCGGGCTACGCAGAAATTGCAGCTTGTACATAGTGATGTATGTGGTCCTATGCAGACACCCTCTTTTGGAAATTACCTTTACTTTGTGGCTTTCATTGATGATTTTTCCAGGCATTCATGGGTATATCCACTCAAAGCAAAGTCCGAAGTATTCATGTGCTTCAAACAATTTTTGGTTTTGGCTGAAAATCTGTCAGCCTGTAAAATGGGCACCCTCCGTTCTGATCGAGGTGGGGAATATATGTCTTCAGATTTTAATGCATTTCGAGCTGAACGTGGGATAAAACACCAGTGTACAGTGCCGTATACACCTCAACAGAATGGAGTTGCTAAATGGAAGAACAGGTCACTTATGGAGATGGCGAGGTGCATGGTCAAGAGTCAGGCTTTACCACAGTTTCTCGCTTGAGGCTGTCATGTGTGCAGCATATGTACTAAACAGGTGTCCCACTAAAGCACTGCAGTCTATCACTCCATATGAGGCTTGGCGTGACCGCAAGCCATCTGTTGCTCATATGCGTGTTTTTGGTTGTTTGGCATATGCACTAGTGCCTGAACGACATCGCAAAAAAATGGATGATAAAGTAGTAAAATGTATTTTCGCTGGGTACTGTTGTGAAAGTAAAGGCTATCGACTGTATCATCCACAGACAAACCGCATTCTGGTTAGTCGTGATGATGTTTTTGTGGAAGATGCAATTCAGCCATTGCTTTCATGTACTAACGAGACATCTGTTAGCTCCAAAGACATGTATGATACTTTGATGCCTCTTTTTACAGGTGGACAACCTAGTGCTGGTCCTAATGAGGCAACTTCTCAGCCTTTGCAGGTTTCATATGATGATGCTGATCATTCCATTTCTGAAGCAGATTTACATGATGCACTTGTTGATGAGAGAGTTGATATTGAGCAGGCAAAAACTATGCCAAAATGGCTGGTGCAAACTTTGCGTGACAGCAAATTAGATGCACCTTTGTCATATCGTACTCGTTTAGGCTCTCATAGTGCTTCCTTTGCATCAGATTGCTATGCTATGGCTGCATCTAGTCTCTGTGATGAGAATGAGCCTGTTTCTTTTGATGAAGCACAGAATTCAGAAAATTGGATGGCTGGTATGCAATCTGAATATGATGCTATAATGAAGAATGGTACATTGTCTTTATGTGACTTGCCTCCTAGCAAGAAGGCCATTGGCACTAAGTGGGTATACAAGCTGAAGCGTAAACCTGATAGTACAGTTGATAGGTATAAGGCTAGGCTTGTTGCAAAGGGTTATGCGCAGGAAAGAGGCATTGATTTTGATGAGCCCTTTGCACCTACATGTCGTATGACTACTCTTCGGAGCATTTGTGCACTTGCAGACCATCATGGTTGGAATGTACATCAGTTGGACATTAAAACAGCATTTCATAATGGTGACTTGCATGAAGAAGTGTATGTTTTTCAGCCCCATGGCTTTGTGCAGAAAGGGCATGAAAACCAGGTGTGCAAGTTAAAGAAGGCATTATATGGTTTAAAGCAAGCACCACGTGCTTGGTATGAGAAGATGCATGCCTATTTGGTTGCACATGGTTTTGAGAATAGTCCAACTGAAAGCACCTTATATGTTAAGCGTGCTAATGATGTGCTTCTGATCATTGTTGTCTATGTTGACGACATGCTGCTCACTGGTCCTATTGAGACGCATATTGCTGATTTTAAGGCTGATTTGCATGCCTCATTTGAGATGTCTGATTTGGGGCATTTGCATCACTATTTGGGCATTCAGTTTATGCAAGTTGATGGTGGGATGGCTTTGTGTCAAATGAAATATATTGACACATTATTGCAGCGTTTTGGCCTTGAAGACTGTCAGCCTATTGCCACTCCTATATAGACAAGTTTACGATTGAGTCTTCATGATGCTGGAGATGCATTTGATGGTGTTCTCTATCACCAGGCTGTTGGATGCTTGATTTACTTATGCATTACTCGACCAGATATTCAATTTGCTGTCTCACAGATGAGAGGTTTATGCATTGCCTAGGAGTCATGCATTGGAAGGCGGTTAAGCGCATCTTTCGCTACTTGAGTGGTACTCGGCTACTTGGGTTGTTTTATCCCAAGAGGGGATCACTACCGCCAGATTTGCATGCTTTTTCTGACTCAGATTGGGCTAGTTGCTATGACACTCGTGTGTCGACCAGTGGTTTTTGCTTCATGCTTGATAGCTCATGTATATCTTGGTTGAGAAAGAAGCAGCCTAGTGTGGCCACTTCCAGTTGTGAGGCTGAGTATAGGGCAGCTTTCACAGCGACTGATGAGTGTGTGTGGCTCAGACGCCTTATGGGTGATTTGGGTGTTGGCCAATCTTCTGCCACCACCATCTTCACTGACAGTCAGAGCGCATTGGCAGTTGCGAGGAACCCTGTGTTCTATGCTCGCACTAAGCACATTGAGGTGCATTATCACTATGTCAGGGAGAGGTTCTCTGCTGGGGAGATCAGTATGGCATATGTGCCCACGTAGGAGAACATTGTAGACCTTTTCACGAAGGCTCTGCCTAGGGAGAAGTTTGAAGCTTTCCGCAAAGCTTTGGGCTTACTTCCTTTTGTGGAGTGATTTCCACATAGCTTGGCACTTCCTTATACATGAGTGCCAGCTCCTTGTTCACCGCATCACTCCCAGGGGGGATTTGTTGATATATTTAGGAAGTGATGTGTGTGAACACACTAGGACTGCCGGGGCACTTTTTTCCCTCTTTAAGAGGTTTTTTTCCCCCGGCTTGTATATATGCCTATTGCCCTAATGGGCTACTTATCTTTGTACATTCTCTAGTAATACATTCAGTCTTGTGTGTTGTGCTCAAAGCTTCTTCTTCTTCCTTGTGTTGTTCGCGTGCTTCCGCAGACATCAAACTCCAACACATTTTCCAAGGTAGAGCTTAAATGGTGATCTAGACAACTCTAGATAGGGTCTAGGATGGTGCAAAATTCATGTATATATATGCTAATGGAGAGGTCTTTTGGGGATGACTAGACATGGGTAATAGAACATGGATAGTGTTGTAACGATCGAATGTATTTCACATCGGGTTCAAATGTTGTGAAGGGGCTCAATTGGGTGGATCAGGCCATTTGCCAGTATTCCAATGATAGCACAAGTAGGGTGCTTCAAGCAAGCTTAGGTGATAGAATGGAGACTCAAAGAGAATATAAAAAGTCAAAACAATTGATCAGATCACTTACACAAATCATCATCATGAGTTAACTGAGATATGGAAATAAGTGTAGAGAGAATTGAAAGAGAAGAGGTAGGGGAACATTGGAAATTGATTCATAATATAAATGTTTATACAATTGTAATGAAAATAATGGAAAAATATACATGTTATCAATTCATAATTGATCATAATGTTGTATCACAACGTTCTTCATAGAGATCCAAACATGTGTGTAGAATCAGCAGATTGAAGAAAAGATAGCACCTCCTTCCTTCAAGTACATGAACCACCTTTTCCAAGTGTAGAGCCTTCTCCTTCTTGTCACCTTCAACTCCTCCAACTCTTCATCTCCTCCAAACTTCAATGCTAGAAACTCCTCCCAAATTGATCTTCCTTGAGATAATATGATAAGATGATCTTCTTGAATTGATCCTTCTTGAATTGATATTGAACAATGAGCCAAAGCTCTCCTTATATAGGATTTGTAATCCCTTGAAAAGCAAGCTTAAAGAAAAGCATGTTTGAGAGTGTCTTCCAAAAACAACAATCATATGCAAAAAAATCAACCATCCGAAAAACCGGTTCTAAAAAAACTGAACATTGCTTTTTAAATTTGCAATTTTGCATCGTGATGGAGACGAGATTCGAACTCTCATGGGTTCTAAGAAAGCACTTTTGCTTAGCCACATCGCGAAGGCTCTTTTGTTGTAATGCTAAAATAATTTACCTGTGTATAAACTGGAGGATTTTAAACCATAGTGACTCATTCTGGAACCAAATTGTACAATGTTATATATCATTGGAAAGCTCTTGATGAGAACTTTTCAAATGTGTTATAATATATTTCCTTACCTTTGATCAAATTTTGACTTTCAAGTATCTTTATCTTTTGATTTGGAACTCTTTCTTAGAAGTTTGGAGATGGATGGTTCAAACTCTAAGTATGTAGAGATATAAACCTTTATGACATTCACCCCTACCAAACCTGCCTATCGTCCTTGATGGGCCACTCTTGTAATCAACTCTTGAACAAGAAACTAACATTTCAAGGGAACATTGAATCTTGAAATCATTTGACAAGTGCATGGGAAGATAAGTATTGTGCCTATGCAAGGTCATATAATATAGTCCTATTAATTGCATACTTTGAAAATGCATGGTAAAAGATATGGTGCAAAAGATAAGGTATTTGGCATTCCTTGAAGAAATACAGGCGCTCACTTTCATACATTTCATGTGTATATACATAAGTCCTTTCCATCACTAAAAATGCATAGGTAAAGCTCAAAATATGCCTTGATGCAAGGTCCTGTAGTGAGACTCTATCATGCATGCTTTAAGTGAATTCTTTTTAAATCATCATGGCGCAAATGAGGTAAATGGTTTTTGATGGTGAATCTTGTGTGCTCACTCACATACATATCAATGTGCATATACATCAATCCTTTCCATCACTCAAAGTGCATAGGGAAAGCTTAAAATGTGCCTTGATGCAAGGTCATGTAGTGAGACCCTATCATGCATACTTTGCAAATGCATTTTTCAAATAATCATGATGTACAAGGGATAAGAGGATATCAATGATGAGGTACTTCAGAATTTTTTATGTCTATTCTTACATTGGATGTCGTCCTCTTCCCCCCCTCCCCCCTTTTTTTACAAGTGTGAGTAGATTGTGCAAGCTAAAGAAATAAAAATATGTGTATACACATTGGTTTATGCATACTCTAAATGCAAAATAGAATCAATATGGTGCAAATAATGGGGAGTAAAAAAAGAGAAGTAAAAATGCATTAAACTCATTACTCAATACTCACTCGTCAATTAAACAAATCTCTGAAATCACTCAAACACAGTGCCAAAAAAATTTTGGACGTTGTTTTTTAAATTCGCAATGGTGTGCCGTGATGGAGACGGGATTTGAAATCTTGTGGGTTCTAAGAAAGCACTTTTCTTACCCACTTCACTAAGGCTCTTTTGTTGTAAACATGGCTAAAGTCAACTTAGACTATGTATAAACTGAAGGATTTTGGACTATAGTGCCTCATTTTGGAACCAAATGGTACAATGTTATATATCGTTGGAAAGCCCTTGAAAAGTACTTTTCAATGGTGCAATAATATTTTTGCTCATCTTTGACCAGATTTTGACTTTCAATGATCTTTATCTTTTGAGTTGGAAGTCTTTCTTAGAAGTTTGGAGATGGATGGTTCAAATTCTAAATATATAGAGATGTAAATCTCTACAACAACGGCCACTACCTATATAATCCCCAAACATGGCTTAACAAATATGACTTAAGAAATATGAATGATTTCTAAGTCCTATACAAAATATGCCATGGAATATTCCCTTCATTTTCACATCATAGTGCCCCTCAGGCCTCCACTAGGGAGGCTATTGCCCCCCCTACTAGGGCTACTCACCACTATCTTGAATCCCACAATTAGAGATCTCGAAAACTTCCTTTCATTACAATACTTTGGATGGTCCAATTTGACCTTCATCGGAAATGTAAGTGGGGATTCCCATCAATTGGATAATGCTCAATACACAATCATGAGAGGTAGACATTTGCCATATACTAACATTGCAGCCATAGTAACTTTCAAATTGTTCCTTAAAACCATACATTGTTTGTAGTTTTGTAAAGCTTACTTCTCTCATGGAGCTAAGAGAAGTAAGAAAATATACATATGTATTAGCTAAAGAATAAATGTAATGTTAGGTAAAGAACTAATGTCATATTCAACATGTTTTCATCAGAAACCAAATTATCAATAGTCATAAGTTAATCTTGCAAGTGGCATAGTTTTGTAAGGTATTCCTGCAAATTTATCGTCCAATACTATGAGCTTGATTATCTCCCTCTTTGAAGTTTGTGCTCAATTAGGATTTTGAATTAACCTTTCATGTTCAATTCAAGATTCATTTGAGGTCTTAGAAATACAAATTTTTGGTATAACTCACTTTTCTAAACAAAGTGATTAAACCATGACCCTATGCATCTCATGTATCATATCTTTATCGCTCCTTCGTTGCAACCATTATATCTCCTCCAAATTCAATGGTTGTGGGGCTTGTTGCCCCTCCATTTCTTCCATTTCTTGGTCCTACTAAAGTACATGCTTCTCCATTCAATGGATGAGGTAGTATGTCACTTAACATTACTGTAGATGAGAAGGTTTTTCATCATAAAGCTCCAAAGAGATCAATTTGATGATCCCTCAAGTTTACCTTCCATTGTCAATACACTCATACCTTGATCATCTATCTTTACTTGCTCGATCGATAAACCTCCATCATAGAAAACATTGAAATTTGTAGCAAAACTTGAATTCTTAAGCTCAAAGATGGCTAAGGATATTCAAGACAAGAGTTGAGAGAGCAAAATACTCGCACAAATGGTTTATTTTAGTTCCATTGAGTTTTTTAACCAAAAGCTAGATTTCTTTCTATTTTGAATCATATACATTCTTTTCATATTCTTTGATTCGAACCCACTCTTTTGATGAAGACTCTCCAACTTAAAACATAATCACACATATTCTTGACCATCAACTTAATGATCAGCTGAAAATACAATAATTAAAAAACATGTCAAGCCCCTTGATAGATTCTAAGGAGAATCTCACCATAGAAGAACTTGAAGGGAGATATCAAATGAGTCTAGTCTCTTGTCATCCTAACAAACCCATATCTACAAAATAAAATTGCTTCAAAGAACAATAAAATCTATATGCTGATAATGGCAAGCTAGCATTTCTTTTCTATGTAAAGCAAAGCATTATTAGCTGATAAATGCCTTTACCAAACATGAAGTGCAAAGTATTGATGATCACAACCAAGCACAATGTTGATAGTGCAAGTAGACGACATACCCATGGAAGAAGGGATATGTGATTGATAATACCTAAGAAACCCCCTTGCAAAGATACATTCATGTCAAACTTCTCTTTTGGACAAGTACATATAAGAATCTCTCATAGTAGAATCCTCAAGTTTTTCACTAGTACTAAAATTGCGCATCAGCCATACATGATCACATGTATTTCGCAAAAAAAAGAAGATGCCAAAATATGTATCAATCGAGGGCAACCAACACAATAACTATGGTCATACACATCAACCAAGATGTGACAACTATGGTACCAAAAGCAACGAATCAGTAATCCCCTCAACAGTTCGTTAAATAAGATAGAACTATTGAGAGTTCCATGCTCCACCCTTTTGTCCCAACTCACTTTTATTCTCATCCAAGCACACTTATCTCACGTGCAAGGGAATTCTCCCAAACTCCATATAAGAAAGGCCTCCCTTCACTCCTCATAAGCTCATTCCACTCTAGCTCATTGCCAAGAGTGTGCATCCTCTCCTCATGGAGTCACCATGCTCAAAGAGCATCTCATGTAAGTAATTTCCATATCTATTATTATTCATTCATCATGTTTAGTTATCTTTTGTTCCTTCCTCCTTAGCTTGTTAGATGTGTGCATGTGAGTAGATTTTTTTGATTTTCTGAGTCGGGGATTGGGGGCCAAAGGAGGCTAGCCCCCTCAGAAGGCAAAATCTATCCGCCGCTTCATCTCTCGAAGAAGACTTATACGTGACCTTGCAACCCGAAGATTGTGGTCAACTGACCCCAAGAGGGATCAGTGCGGTGAGATACCCAATGCCCCGGTCACGACACTGGAGTATGCGGACTTGGAACGAATTCCTCACCAGCTAAACTGCCTACCCGACGTGTTCCCGACAAAGGAACGCCATACCCACGAGGAGCGTCGGCTCACAGAAGGTGTCCGCACACCAGTTTTGAGTCTCCCATCTCATCACTGGCGACCGGTGAAGCTATTCCCATAGCATGAAGTACCAGAACTCTCGCGCATACACTCTGAGAATCGTCATTTCCCCCTTGCCGAAAAAACAAGACAAACCAAAGCGGGACCTAAGGGGGATCGGACGGGAGAATGACTTCCCTTCCTCCGAAGAGGATCTGTCAATTAAAGAGAGCTCTCATATATTTGGGAATAGCCTCACCCAGGAAGGAAGCAACCAAGACGAACTTAGCTACTCCCTCCCTAGCGTGCAGATTAGGCTTAACCCAATGGGCCAAGCGAACTCCGCGAGCCTCCCCTCCAAGGAGGATAAGGGTCACGCATGTGAGTAGAGTAGGAGTCGTCCTTTTTCAGTTCAACATGGTATCAAAGCATAGGTTAATTACTTTTCCCTTGGGTTTTTCTTTCATTAGTTTCATCACTTACATCTACCATATTCTTAATCCCTCCCCCCCTCCCATATCACATATTTACAATAAAAGTGCTTTTAAGCACTATTTGCAATTTCATTAAGCATGCTTATCATCAGAATTTTTCTTCTCTTATTGTTTAGTGTTTTGTGCTCAATATGACTCTATCCTCCAAGTTTTCTCTCATCTTTTGTCATTCAATTTGTAAAATGTTAGATCATTATCATTGCATTTTCCAATAGAATGCTCTAAGCAAAAGCTAGCATGAGGACTAGATAGAGAAGGAATTCTTGTTATAGTAATTGTGTCAATAGAAAGCGGTGCCATGGTCGAGTTGTTGGAGCTACGAGAAGCTACAGGCTAGCCCAAAAGAAGTAACCCCTAGTGTCTTCCATATAGATCAACAGCTACATAAGAAAAATACTTCAACCTCTTCCTTCTCTGCCTTGTGCGGTACTGTTCTCTGCATTGTCATAGTGATCCATGTCTGCTGTGCCAAAATGAGGGGTTGTTCAGTCTGCCTCAAAGAGAATAATTGGAGCATTCTGTAAGTGCCTATGCATGCAAAAACGAGAGAGAAGTGTTTATTACCTACAGTGAAAGAAAAGAAGAAATTAATGTGCTGCATCTAGCACAGCATCAGAGACTCAGTCACACAACTTGTCTGGATACCCGTCATTCACAGACTCTGAGGTGAACAGGAAAGTCGACATCTTCTGACCAGAGCTTCCAAGCAGTGGCTGATGCCGCTATGATGCTGCCTTGCTGATCCCAAATCGGTGTATCGCAACTCAGTCAGTTGATCTTGATGTGACGGTCTTAATCCCAGCTTGCTTAGAGCAGGATCCAGGTAGCAAAGATAGCATACCATGCACAGGAATAGATAACAGAGCACTACAGAAGACACGCGGTGTGAACTTTCACAGGATAATAAAGGTCCGCCCTTATGGATCACAGAGAGAGAAGCCACAGCACATCAACAAACAAGTACGTGCTGAAGTGGGAAAGAAATATCATGGTGATCGATGGCTCAACTACAACTGCAACAAATATAATACCTCCTTTGCTTCTGGATCAGCAGCAACACTAGCTCACAAAGAGCTGGCACGGAGATACTTTCCCTGAGAGAAGACTGTCACCCCTTATACTCGAGCTTGTCACCCTGCTCATTGCCATCCTACATGACCATTTGCTGCTACCTGGAGAGGGATCAGAGAACCAAAGGGAAGCAAGTATTGCGCTAGAGCAAAACAAGTGCTTCACTTGTACAGGTGCTTCATGAGGCGGTATTGAAGAAGAAAGGCAAAGCGGCTGGAAGTTCTGAGCATAAAAATCCATCGCAAGGCAAATTCAGAAAGAAAAATTGTGAGTTTTGAATCTTCTGAACGTATGCCTCCTGCCTTCGGAGCCTAATATAGTACTGTTTATGGCACAGCCAGACCCTCCCAATGAGGACATAAACTATCGACTAGTTCAATGAATCGGCGCCTAGAGAGAACAAGAGTTCCAGAGTTTGCAGACTGCAGTTGCACAGCGAGGAGAAAATCGCTTAGTTGCCCGTCTCTATCACATGAAGAGAAAATCTGGAATGGCGCCGATTGCTGATATGTGTCCAGAAACATCTGCTTGCCGTCCATTAGAGATCTCTCTAGAGAGACAAACCAAATGAGCTACTCTGGCTGACAATGCTTTACCTCCAGCGAGAGCGCGCATGCGCTCACGAGTCCACTGTGTAGGAAGCGGGCTCATGTTTGATGCTTCATGACATAATCAATGATGTCATACTTTACCTAAACCACTCATTTTAGTGGTGATCAAATTTGCTTTCTCACAGAAGGAATGATGCCGTCACTTTTGTTCGTGTGGTGTATTCTATTAGAAGCTGTGCAATATATGCTAAAGAGTACTCTAGAATTCACTCAAGAGTTATAGATTCTCTTCTATCAGATTCCCAATTCATACCAAGCAAATACAGTCATAAACGAGAATTATGCATTTCTGCACATGCCACATTACTAATGATAGAAGACCTTATATTTTGTATCATCTTGGCATATATCATGCTCTCTTGTAAAGGGATTAGACACCACTTTCACCAAAGAAAGTAGGACCTTCCCTATGAGCTCTATGTCCATGTCATGTGCAATAGTCCCTTGATCTTATGATGTTGATGGGAAGGAGGATCAAACTCTACAAGGCATAGTTCAATGCACCCTAATAAGAAAAATAAGGCTTCTACATCACCAAAGGTATGCTAAAAGGAGGATCAAGGCATCCACAACATGAAGCTTCAAAGAACAAAGGAGTCCACAAGAAGGAAGAGGACCCCACCAAAGATCCCATCAATGGATCACAAAGAAGCTTCATCAACAATAAGGCAAAAGGAGTACACAAGAAGAATGTGCAAATGGTTCCATAAGCACTACCTACCCCATGATGTAAACCCTTTTTATGCCTAGGGATCCCATATGTCCCTAGATCCCCCAAAAACCACTTGGATCCCAAATGTCCAAGTATGTCTTGGGATCCCATATGTCCCAAGATCCCCCGGATGTCATATGTCCCACACACCATGGATCCCATATGTCCATGGAACTAAAGAACCAAGGGATGCCATATGTCCAAAACTTGGATCCCATGTGTCCAAGTTATGTCTAAAGATCCCATATATCCTTAGATCCTAAAAACCAATGGACTAAGTGATCCCATATGTCACTAGGCCCCATATTAAAAACAAAAGGGTCATCACATGGAGGGGGGGTGTTGAGAGTTCCATGCTCCACCCTTTTGTCCCAACTCGCTTTTATTCTCATCCAAGCACACTTATCCCACATGCAAGGGAATTCTCCCAAACTCTATATAAGCAACGCCTCCCTTCACTCCTTATAAGCTCATTCCACTCTAGCTCATTGCCAAGGGTGTGCGTCCTCTCCTCATGGAGTCACCATGCTCATAGAGCATCTCATGTAAGTCATTTCCATTTCTATTTTTATTCATTCATCATGTTTTGTTATCTTTTGTTCCTTCCTCCTTACCTTGTTAGATGTGTGCATGTGAGTAGAGTAGGAGTCTTCCTTTTTCATTTCAACAAGAACAACCAAAGTACCATCAAGATTCGATGCCTACCTAAGCAATCCAAAACTCTGAAGTAGATTCAACAAAGTTTTGTATTGTGTAGTTTATGCTCTTGAAAACAACAAACATCTACACTGTTTAATAATCCATGTCCATAATATTTTCCATTTAATGCATAGGCCTGAACATTGAATATTCCATGTGACCATCTTCATGTTGATAGAAATGCTATCATCACATGCTGGGATTATATGGCAAGCATGGAATTCTAGAGTCAAATCAACAAGAACTTGCCCCAAATCAAAGCATTATTAGCTGACAGAAGCTTTTACAACGACCCTACGTTTAGTGCAAAGTATTGAGAAGATGCTTGACCTACAAGCAGACATACATAATAGGTACTAATATGTGAACCAAACACAAAGAGTAATAGGTACAAAGAGTAAGTTTATGTTTCTCCAAAGGGAGGGTAGCTTTTTGCAAAGCTTAAAGGTGTGGATTTTTGTGTTAGGAGTTGGAACTGCAGAGCAAGATCTACCAAAAACTTCTCATAAAGAACTTGCAGACTGCAATTAAGATAAGCAGGAATCATTGGTACTTCCTCTCCTTCCTCTGGAAGAGTAACCCGATTTTCCACAATGAAAGCAAGCACCAATAAAATTTCCCCATTTCAGATGGACCAGACTCTCACTTACCTAATCCACAACAATTGGCATAGATGAGGGGAATGACTTATTAACATCCCACAAAAAGCAAATACAATGCTGATTGGATGTTGGAGGAAGGACATATAACACTTCTATTGGAGTTAAACATCTGTGGAAGCACGCAAACAGCACAAGGAAGAAGAAGATGCTTAGAGCTCAACACACAATACTGAGTGTATTACCACTAGAATGTACAAAGATGAATAGCCCGTTAGGGCAATAGGCATATATAGAAGCCCGGGAAAAAAACCTCCTTAAGAGGGAAAAAAGTGTCCCGGCGGTCCTAGTGTGTTCACACACATCACTACCTGAATATATCAACAAATCCCCCCTGGGAGTGATTCGGTGAACAAGGAGCTTGCACTCATGTATAAGTGCCAAGCTATGTGGAATCAATTCATAAAAGGAAGTAAGCCCAAAGCTTTGCGCAAAGCTTCAAACTTCTCCCTAAGCACAGCCTTCGTGAAAAGGTCTGCAATGTTCTCCTACATAGGCACATATGCCAAGCTGATCTCCTGAGCATAGAAACTCTCCCTGACATAATGATAATGCACCTCAATGTGCTTAGTGTGAGCATGGAACACAAGGTTCCAATGCGCTTTGACTCTCAGTAAAGATGGTGGTGGAAGAAGACTGAACAACACCCAAATCAGCCATAAGGCATCTGAGTCAAACACACTCAACAGTCGTTATAAAAACTACCCTATACTCAGCCTCACAACTGGAAGTGGCCACAGTAGGCTTCTTCTTGCTCAGCCAAGATATGCATGAGCTACCAAGCATGAAGCAAAAACCACTAGTGGACACACAAGTGTCATAGCAACCAGCCCAATCACTGTCTGAAAAAGCATGCAACTCTGGCGGTAGTAATCCCCCCTTTGGGGTAATACAATCCACGTAGCCGAGTACCACTCAAGTAGCGAAAGATGCACTTAATCGCCTACCAATGCTTGAAACCTGGGCAATGCATAAACCTGCTCATCCGTGAGACAACAAACTGAATATCTGGCCGAGTAATGCATAAGTAAATCAAGCATCCAACATCCTGCTCATAGAGAACAGCATCAAATGCATCTCCATCATCATGAAGACTCAATCGTTAACCTATCTCCATAGGAGTGGCAATAGGCTTATAGTCTTCAAGGCTAAAACGTTGTAATAATGTGTCAATATATTTCGTTTGACACAAAGCCATTCCACCATCAACTTGCATAAACTGAATGCCCAAATAGTGATGCGAATGCCCCAAATCAGACATCTCAAATGAGGCATGCAAATCAGCCTTAAAATCAGCAATATATGTATCATGAGGACCAATGAGAAGCATGTCATCAACATACACCACAATGAACAGAAGCACATCATTAGCACGCTTAACATATAAGGTTCTTTCAGTTGGATTGTTCTCAAAACCATGTGCAATGAGATAGGCATGTATCTTTTCATACTAAGCACATGGTGCTTGCTTTAAACCATATAATTCCTTCTTTAACATGGACACCTGGTTTTCATGCCCTTTCTACACAAAGCCACGTGGCTGAAAAACATACACTTCTTCGTGCAAGTCACCATTCAGAAATGTTGTTTTAATGACCAACTGATGTACATTCCAACCATGATGAGCTGCAAATGCACAGATGCTACGAACAGTAGTCATTCGGCAAGTAGGAGCAAAGGTTTCATCAAAATCAATGCCTCTTTCCTGTGCATAACCCTTTGCAACAAGCCTAGCTTTATACCTGTCAAGTGTTCTATCAGCTTTTCGCTTCAACTTGTATACCCACTTAGTATCAATGGTCTTCTTACCAAGAGACAAGTCACATAAAGACCAGCTACCATTTTTCATGATAGCATCATATTCAGATTGCATTGCAGTCATCCAATGTTCAAAATTTTGTGCTTCATCAAACGAAATAGGTTCAGTCTCATCTCAGAGACTAGAGGCAGCCATAGCATAGCAATCTGATGCAAAAGAGGCACTTTGAGAGCCTGACCGAGTACAATATGACAAAGCTGCATCTAATTGGATGTCACGCAAAGTCTGCACCAACCATTTTGGCATAGTTTTTGCCTGCTTCAGCTCTCTCATCAACAAGTGCATGATGTAAATCTGCATCAGAAATGGAATGATTTGCATCATCACATGAAACTTGCGAAGGCTGAGAAGTTGACCCATTAGGACCAACGTTAGACTGTCCACCTGTAAAAAAAAAAGGAAGCAAAGTATCATACATGTATTTGGAGCTAACAGATGTCTCCTTAGTACATCAAAGCAATGGCCGAATAGCATCTTCCACAAAAACATCACGGCTAACCAGAATGGGTTTAGTCTATGGATGATACAGATGATAGCCTTTACTTTCAGAACTATAGTATGTACCCAACAAAAATACATTTTACTACTTTATCATCCAATTTTCTGCGATGTTGTTCATGCACTAATGCATATGCCAAACAACCAAAAACACGCAGATGAGCAACAGATGGCTTGCGACCATGCCAAGCCTCATATGGAGTGATAGACTCCAGTGCTTTAGTGGGACACCCATTAAGTACATATGCTACACACATGACAACCTCAAGCCAGAAACTATGTGGTAAAGCGTCACTCTTGACCATACACCTCGCCATCTCCATGAGTGACATGTTCTTCCGTTCATCAACTCCATTCTTTTGAGGTGTATATGACACTGTACGCTGATGTTTTATCCCACGTTCAACCAGAAATGCATTAAAGTCAGAAGACATATATCCCCTCCCTCGATCAGAACGAAGGGTGCCCATTTTACATGCTGACAGATTTTCGGCCAAAACCAGAAATTGTTTGAAGCACATAAACACTTCGGATTCTGCCTTCAATGGATATACCCATGCATGCCTGGAAAAATCATCGATGAAAGTCATGAAGTAAAGATAGTTCCCAAAAGAAGGTGTCTGCATAGGACCACAGACATCACTACGTACAAGCTGCAATCTCTGAGTAGCCCGAACTAAACCATGTTTTGGAAAGGAGGAACATTGCATCCTGCCCAAAATACAGCCCTCGTAAACATGTTTTCCGAGTGCCTCAAGTTTGGGCAAAGAGGAAAACATTTTAGATTTCTGCAAGCATAGCAAACTAGCAAAATTCAGATAACCAAAGCGTGCATGCCAAAGCTTTGCATCTAGTATAGCCTGAGAATCATGTACTACACATGCAGAATCATTTATAGATCTTCCATAGTCTATGAGCTTATACAACCCACGACATAAAATGCCAGTAGCAATAATGACATCGCCATTTGACAGATCATCAATTGTACATCTGTCATCAACAAATTTCACAACCAAGCTAATCTTGGCTAATGCAAAAATTGATAACAAATTTTTCTTGATCCCTGGCACAAACAAAGCATCTGACAAAGTGAAAGAACTACCATCTACAGTGGTCAAAATGATCTTACCAACTCCCATAACAGGATAAGAGGGGTTGTTGGTGCATGTAACAGTATTCACTGTAGGGGAAGGATCAAGTGAAGAGAAGAAACTACATTGCGGGGTAATATGTTTGGTCTCCCCACTATCAAAGTACCAAACATCTGAGTCTACTACAAACATGCACTACTCATGAGAAGATGGGTCAAAACTGCAAACAATAGTAAACACCCATTCTACCTGCACATGATGAGCAGACTCTCTTTTTGATGTAGAGTCCTCTGCAACAACCATTCCAGTCTCTTTCTTCTTTGCCTCTTTCGCAGCGAGTTTTGGACATCTCTTAATGACATTATCATTTGCTTTACAATAGTTGCAAAACAACTTCTTCTTTTCTGATTTCTTCTCATCTTTTGTCTTCCTTCTTCGAATGTGTAGCATTTGCAGATTTCTCCTTTGCCCTTCTGACTAGCCTGGAAAGCTTGATTTGCAACACGCATAATAGACTTGTTCTATCTGGACTGGTCTTCCTGCAACAAAACGGAAACTAACTCTTCAAATGTTAACACTAGTGTTACACCAAAAACCAAAACAGGACACTATAATGTCCTTTTTTCTAATAAATAAAAAAAATCACACAAACTAATGAAATAAAAATTTGAAAAAACATCATAGCCCCATAATGACCTATACCTAGATGCTCTATAAAAAATATATATTTTAAAAAATAACCTTTTTGATAACTTAAAATATAGAAATGATTGAATATGGTTGAGAAAACCTGTTTTTATGTAGAGGTATATATGAAAAGAAAGAAATATCTCCATAAAAAGAAATTTTTCTCCTATTGGAATCAGTTTTAATATAAGGTACTCATTATATAGTTATACACTTTAGCAACCTTCTATATGATATTGATTCATAAAAACACTAAAATGGTTTGTGTTTTATTTCAAAAACCATCATATAGTAGCACAAAGATATGCTACATGTTTTTGAACCAATAATTTTGTATGTATCTCACATACCACTAAAAATCTCAATATTTCATTGAATGGCCATATTCCTCTCTACCGAGAATAAAAATTCATCCTAAAAATTTAGGTTTTCTCAATGATATAAGCTATATATTATGAATCAAAATACTTCTATAAACATTATAAACTACTTTATATAGAAAAAATTAGCATGTTAACTTTAATCATGTAGCACATGCAATAATTCCTCATAAAATGACCTTTTCTTAGCGTAGAAAAACAGTGGTATTGTTTAACTTGAAGAAACGGCATAGAAATTCGACTCCTAAGGTTGTCAAAAAAATATTTCTAGTTGTAATAATATCAAATAGTATTTTGATAATAGAAAAAAGATGCATGTTCATGCCATTACTTTGAAAAATAATTCATAGATGATAAGACTGTCATATCACAAATGAGATTCATTTTATGCCATAAACCTAATAAAATTCATTACAAATGTCTAATTATGGATAGAAACATGTTTAAATATATAAAATAAAAGATTTTATTGCATTTAGACCGATGAAAATTACGAGATCATGATTTTAATCAAAAATAACCACTAACTTACAACACTGTAATTTCTGCGCTAGCATTGAAATTAGCATCATAAAATTAGTGAATAAATATTAATTTTTATATTCTTTAATAAAAACTATATTTTTCTCAGAATATTCAATCCTTATGCCAACATGTTGCATAGTTACATTTATAAATGGTTCCTTCTAGTAATCTAAAAAATTCATCAAACATTGTCTCTTTTTCAAGACACTAAAGTGTCCAAGTACAACACTAGTGTTAAGGCATTTGCATTGCCTTTCATCATCAAACGAAGAGTAGAAGCAAAACGCTAATATGAGTCGGGAAGACCATTCATAACAGTCAAGCGAGCTATCAAGAAGGACTTCGTTTGTAGAAATCAATTGTTCCTTCAAATCCTTGATCTTTGTCAAAAAAATTGTCCATAGAATCACCTTCATTCATGTGCTCAATCTCCAACTGTTTTCGGAGGTAAGCAACACGAGCCTCATTCCTAGCTTGGTACAATGTGGTAAGTGTATCCTAAACATCCTTGGTGGTTCTGCAACAACGAATGTGAGAAATAATGGTAGGTTTGACAGACAAAGCTATCAATGCATGTGCCTCGACATCTCTACCATCCCAACGAATTTGCTCTACAGTAGTTGCAACAAAAACCGAAGCACGAATAGGAATATGCAAAATATCATCTTCGACACCTTCTGCATCAGCTTCAGTACCTGCAGTTGTAACAGTTGCAGGTGTGATAGGACGTTTTTCAACACCTTGCACAATGTTCCACAGTCCTTTTGCAACCAATACTTGTCCCATCATATAAGCCCATAACGGATAGTTGGTACCATCCAACTTCTCCTCAGGAGCAACATACGAAATACATCACTGCTTTCAACCATGGCCGGTGACTAAAATACCTTGATGCAAAAATTTGATTGTATCTTAAAAAGGTGAGAGAACTGCACATACAAATTCTACTAAACTTGTAGAAAACTTCGAGACGCTTATGCTGGTGAACCGAAACTGGTATATACCTTTGGCACAAAAGACGAAATAGCCTGCACAAGCACTGCGATAGTGTGTTCGTAGGACAAAACGAGCTAAGATCGTGATTTTGGCACCACAAAACAAAGCTGTTTTGATCTTTGAAACACCCTAAGTATGCTCACCAAAATTCGTGTGATTCTGAGACTGCAACCAGAGAGGTGTCGACGACGCCTTAGATGAAGCGGCAACCTGCTCTGTTACCAATTACTTCCCCCAATTGACTACTGATTTCTGCTACATTATCCCATAAGTACTACATTATCCCATAAGTAGCATAAGCGCTCCACCAAGTTGACCCAAACATGACACGTATAAAACATTTCTTCTATTGGTTTCCATGGGAAAACGTGAACTATACCACCAAACAATGGGGTCACAGAATGATTCATTAACATGTCACTCTCTACAATCTTCAAAATAAATTCATACAATCCTTTACCAGAGAAATACACTTACTCCATGGCATCATGTTTGAAACAAGACTCTCATTGCTGAGCAACTTCGACAACCATGTGGTTTGCCTCGCACATACACAAAACACCTCTGTAGTACAATGCAAAAACCTTGCTTGCAATTTTCTCTAGCTGCAAAGTGACCTTAACATCCCCTACAGCTTCAAGATTTCCAAATTCCCTTCAAATCATCTCGAAGAAATCCTCTCATTAAAGGGGTGAGCGAATACAATCTCGAATGGGCAAAACATTTGAAGTCTATGGGGGATTGAAGGAGTGCCTCCTGGTGCAATATTACAGTTCACAGGAAGGTGTACAGTACCCTCCAAATAAGATAGGGCAGGATATAAGGACGAATACATAGCCTGATTGTATTCAGCAGCCATATAACAACAAAAGTGATGAAACATTGAAAAACAATTCACATGACAATGAAACCAAATCGGAAAACAGATACTAACATAGTAGAAATGTAACAAATATGAGTATGACAAAAGCAATTAAATCCAAGAGAAGGATAACTGAAAATTAAAGAAAAACGACTCAAGAAAGAAATGAAAGCAACCTATGGTTATGCACATAAGGATGATACTTAGGAATGCTTAGGGTATACAGATCCATGACAGGAACATCAAGAGCATGAAACAAATTCACTAACGGGTGAACGCCTGTATTTGCCTGGTCCATGACAAATTTAGGGTCTCCACAGGTGTATGGCAGAAATTTAGCAAGACCGAGTCTTATGAGCCTTTGACAACCAAAGTTCAAAACGAATGATATACTTACAGAGAATGGACGTTGAGGAAGATGAGCAGGTTTATGGACAGACGTTTAAAAAATGGCAAACTATTCTGTGATGACAAATCACACATACACCGATGGATGTCTGACATGAGTTATACGGATGCGAATGTAAAGTAGGAAGTGCTCTATGGGCCTCTGCCGAGCTCCTCTCTCCATCAATCATGCATCCTCACATCTACATACATATGCGTACCTACATACATACATACTTTGAAAGCACCATAAATTCATGGAGTTATGCCTGATACTACTATCTCAAGTGGCACTAAAAGAAATTAAAAATACAGGCATCCTTACTTTGAGATGATATGCATGATCTAAAACCTCCCACCCAAGAAGGAAATGAAGAACGAATAAACCTAATGGTTGGCATATGGAATATAACACTTTCTTCAGTTATTACTATATTTGTTGATGATGAGAGCTATACAATTGTAGTTATCTATGTTTATAACTTACAGTAGTGAAGATAGATTCTTGAAGAGTTTTTAAATGCCTCATCTGTGAAGATCTCATCAATCAAATAATAATGCAGGACAAGATTCCATGCATAGAACATACCAATCACTTGAGGAAAATTCATCTGCACCACATTTGATAGAAGCTTGGACCCTGCTTTCACATTATTTATTGATAGTCACTGACATCATTATCTTTTTTGCTCATTAGATCCACCTTCTAAAAATTCATTGATTGCTGGTACTAGAACAGCCTTCTCTGTTATATCTCCAAGGAAGCAACAGTGTTGTGAGGCTGCATTAATGGCAACCAATTCCTGCGCAAACACACACTGGGATCCAGCAACTGCCTGCAAACCACAGTTGCGTAGAATCAGAGAGAAGGTTCCTTGATTGTTTATATTTAACTTTGTAAATACAACTAACACCCTTGCACAAAACACAAATGAGGGCATAGTAAAAAAAAATGATCCCTTCTCCCACGAGACATTGAGTCTGGAAGGCTACAGGTGATAGAATGAAGTAGATATGCTACCTTATAGAAGCCACGAGTCAATGTCAAATTCAAAATCCATGATAATAGAAAGGGAAACCATGTAAAAATCAATGAACCTATCCGAATAAATGGACAACTCAGACCTACACAACTTCAGTGGCATGGTGACAAACAAGAAACAACAGATTGCCTATGGAAATAGAAGATCTGCATAAAGTAGACCGATTCATTCATACTGCAGGTTTACATCATGGGACCAGTCTACACAGAGAAATACACTAACTCAAAGAGTTTTCTTTCACATGGAAGATATTCACCTTACAGCCTAAGTGAAAATAATACATCTTCTTTTTAGATCTCCAGTATTGTGCATTTTACATAACAAATGTTTACTATTAGCACACAAGATTCTCTAAGCAATTTTTCAAATTGGACCCCTTTCTTTCCCTCCCTAAATAAACGACTAATAATTTGTTTCAATATTGGATAAGAACAAAAAGCACTATGCAGCATAGCATTTGACATAATGAATACTTTTTAAAGAACATAGATTAACCCAGATATGAGAAAACTTGAGCCTTGAGTTGCTTCATTATCTTTTCATAGATGCTTATGGGATAAGTTTCCATCTCATAGGAGATAATTTTTCTTGGATTATTTTTTATTTAGAATCATAAAGAGAAAGTTATATTTAAATTCTCATAGAAAATGAATTAAAAAGAAAAGGGAAAAGATGCTTATGGTTATTGTTCTATTAAGATAGATAGGATTTTTAATTATTACTTTTATTTCTTCCATTGGAAAGATTTCTTTATAGCTTAAAGAAATCATTTTTTATGCATTTATATGCACATTTATAGACATTTAATGATGCACACAACCTTCTCAATGAGTAACTATAGAATGGAATGAATGAGTATATTTATTGATAAAATGCAATAATTAAAGATTAGACATGAAGGGAGACTAAAATCATTTAATTATAGGCATTAAGAATCAAATCATAGCTAAAATGATTAGTTCATTGAGTTAATGATCTAGTTTCTTTTGTGTGTGACTTGAGATTAGTGGAAGCAAGCAATGCATGCTTTGATTTTGCTAAAATCCTCTTTTTGATTGATGAATTATGATGAAATCATTGCATTGATGACTAGCGAATACATACGTTTATGCATATAATTCCATGGAAACGTTTTAATTAGAGGCAAAACTTAGTTCAAATACTTAAGAAGAATCATTTAAAGTACATTGAAGTTATTCTTCCAAGAATGGAGTAGTACCGTTGCATTTTGTTGCGTTCATAACTTCATGTAGGAAATGCTATTTTTCATGAAATTTTGTATGGTACTAGATGCTAAAATTGTTAATATACTCACCAAATTTCATATAATTTGAAGCTACTTTGATAGGTCAAAAGATCCTAAAGATGAACACCTATAGCAAGAAAAGTCACCCCTTGGAAGGTGTACAGGGGTCACTTTATAAGGTCATATCTCATCATGGGAATGTCCAAATGCTGAGATTTTTCTTACATAAAATAGCTTGTGTCGTAGTCTTTCCTCTAAAAATTTCATGAACTTTGGAATTTTGAGTGAAGAGAAATTGCAAAATTTCTCTAGTCATTGTGCAAGGGATTATCTCTGACGAGTTGTTGCAGGTATGCAGAAACTTGGGTGTTTCTCTCAATTGCTTTTGCCAAATGATATGAATTTTGGATATGTGTTGGCTGTTTTACTATGCATATATATAAATTTCACATGATTTGGATGAGATTAGAAACTATAAGGTCTATATTAGCTCTCTAGTCCCTCTCGCGAAGACTTTCTAGAGAAGTGCATAGAGGTCTAGCGATTATGTCATTTCTCTTTGTTGGAATGTTCAATTAGGATGAATTCTTTTGCACATGATTGGGAGCTAATGCATCTTGGTGCTCACCAAATTTAAAGTGATTAGGACTTCATTTGGGGATTCTATGGATGCAATCTTTTCTATGGTCTAACCTCTGAGTCATGAAAAGTATGCAGGTATTGCAGACACTCCTTTCTATGTTTCTCTCATATGGATAAAGAGCTTGACGTGAAACTTGGTATACTAATATGTGCTTAGTCAAGCTTCCAAATGAGCCAAATTGTATTGAGTTTGGAGTTCATTTGATCAATCTAGTGATATGTTATTGGAAGGTATGTATCACTCCTAGGACCTCCTTCCCATAGGTGAAGCCTTGCAGAGTTTTGACCGTAAGTTCATGGTCACAACTCCAATCGAGTTAATTGCACTTGGAGATTGAAGCTAACTTCTACGGTCACTTGGCTATCAAAAATAATCATTTTTGGAGTTTTCACTGGTCTTTTTGCAGGTATTATACTTTAGAACTTGCATATTCATTATGAAAACTTGTATAGGGCTTAGGGATTGAGTGAGGTATATCTTTATGTGGTTGCGTGGGATGGAGAGAGGATTTAGAAGACACCATTTTACTTCATGTTTTGCATAAACGAATCATTGATTAGAAATACCATTATTTAAGTATTGCATTTTTTTTCATATGACTCATTCGTTACATTGTCTGTATAGAATGATTCAGACGAGGCTCTACCTCCCATTGCTGAGGCAGAGCTTGAGCAACCATACACTTGAGGAGATTACGGCTCCCAATGTCAAGTTAAAGGCATGGAGAATACCCTTCGGATGATCCTCGAAGTGATTAGAAAACTAGAGGTGCCGCAAGTCCGTACATCAACGAAGATGGAAGTTCCATACGCTAAGCCATCTAGTTCACAGATACCACTTAGAGATGCCGGAATGCCCGCTGATAGAGACGCTAAGTAGTGGGTGTAAGGATTTGAATTAAAATCCCACAAAGTATCATGGATAAGTTAGCACCCGAACAGAGGATGCAGTAGAACAAGGGTTTATTAAGTGGGAGCGATGCTTCCAACTTTGCAATATTATTGATGAAAAATTGAAGATCAAACATGCCATTAACAGCTTGATGGATGTTGTCAACCGATGGTGGAGGAAAAAAGAACAAGAGAAGACAAAACCCACCACTTGGACAGAATTCAAGGTCATATTTTATGAGATCTTTGTCCCTTCTTCCTCCATATATGCCGAGAGGAAGCGGAGGACGAGGAGCACTACACATGTAGATGCCAGGCATATGAGGATATCACAAACCGCTACCCTGAGCTCTTCGGAGGGCCCAAAGAGATCACGGCTTCATTGGAGACAGAGGACCAACGCCCTCTAGGTCGTTTCCTAGTAGAGCTCAAGCACCGTCGTGCCTCACTTCTCCTACAGATGGAGATACACCCGACCCCGAGACTCATATAACAGAGCTTTTCAGACCCCCAGCCACCCGGGGACCAAGCTTGACGAGTGGTGTCACATTACAGAGAGCAGAGGAGCTTAGACGACAACGCCGACGACCGAGACGCCCACTCGGGAGAGCTCATCCCCACCAGAGAGATTCAGGCGATTCATGCACTCCATGACATGGAGAAACGGTGATGTCAGCAACGCACCCCTGCGAATCTCAACGTGCAGAGCATTTGAGGCTCGCCACAATGCCTTACCCATGGATGCATCATATCCTACACCCACTCCAGGCATCTAGGAGGATATGACGCCACCGAGCCTCCCCTCCCTATGCATATCATAATTGTATCTCACCTGTTGAGCATATAGAGTGCATACCCATAGCACCCCACACCCTCGACGCAAGCTATTATCTCTCTCTCTCTCTCTCTCTCTCTCTCTCTCTCTCTCTCTCTCTCTCTCTCTCTCTCCTCTCTCTCTCTCTCTCTCTCTCTCTCTCTCTCTCTCTCTCTCTCTCTCTCTCTCTCTCTCTCTCTCTCTCTCTCTCTCTCTCTCTCTCTCTCTCTCTCTCTCTCTCTCTCTCTCTCTCTCTCTCTCTCTCTCTCTCTCTCTCTCTCTCTCTCTCTCTCTCTCTCTGTGGCTAGCCTAAAAGTTAAGCTATTACGCTGTAGCGAAGCAGCAAGGGGGGCTCTCAAGTCGAGAGTGGGGATGTATAAGGGAGGGAGGAAGTGGATGGGAGTCAGCAAGTGGAACTTGGAAGGCTGCAGCTTGGGAATGGGATATGCTCCCAGGAACAACAAAAGAATGTGCACCATAATGTGCTACGCAATAGGGTTCAATGCTCGATAAAAATTCTGGGAAATTTAAGTCTAACGAACCAAATGAACCGGTTCAAACTAGATGAACCAGATGAACCGCACCGAATGCACCTTATAAAAGCTTCTAGTTCACAAACCGATGCGGCCCGCCGCAGAGTGAATCCAAGTTGACTCTAAAAAGGTCAAAGTGATTCTTGAATGGCCTGACCAAGACTACTCGAGAATTACAAAGTTCTCTCTGATTGGAAGGATACTATAGGAAGTTCGTGGTTGGATGTGCCAAAATTGCAGTACCCTTGATGAATCAACTTAAAGGGAAACACAAGAAATTGAATTGGAAAAAAGGACAAGCAAAGAGTTTTCAAGAATTAAAACTTGCTTTGGCTTCGGCCCCAGATCTACGAATAGTGGATCTGACTAAATCTTCTAATTAGAAAGAGATGCAAGTTCATATGCAATAGGAGTACTAAGCCAAGATGGTCAACTAGAAGCTTCCAAAAGTAGAAAGTTAAGTCTTGCTCAACAAAACTATCCTACCTATGAGCAAAAAATGTTCACTATAATTAATGCTCTTAAAAAGTGTCTCCATACATGTATGGATCAAAGATAGCAATTTTCTTTAATCAAGAGAGCATCAAGTTGTTTGCAAACCAACTAGACATAAGAGGTAGAAAAGCTAGATGGGCTGAACAACTTCAAGAGTTTGATTACAAACTCAGATAAAGAAAAGGAAAGTTCAATGCAATGGAAGACACCTTAAGCGGGAAGTCTATAATAATTTAAGTCCAAAGTGAACTTATTTCTACTTTGAAAGGAAGTTGGAAAGATGATCAAACTTATTCTAGTCAAGCATAGAAACATAGTGCCCAGCATGCTTGGGAACGGTCGGTACGGATCGATCGAAAACGAAGTTTGGGAGTTTCCCAATATTTGGAAATGGCAAGAAACGAGAAACAAGGAAAACGATAAAAATATGTGTGCGTGTGTGTGTATGCGTGTGTGTGTATCTATATATACATACATACATACATACATACATACATACATACATACATACATACATGCGCACATACTACAATGCATACCCTCAATGCTCATACACTCATACATACATGCATTGAACATTCAAAATTCATACATTATTAATTTATCATATTGATGATTGAACAACTTACAATTTACAAGTTCAACTATGACATAAGTTCAACTATGCACATTAAACATTTATCACTTCACAGTTTATAAAGATTCAAGAGCAATGTATAATCCATGGTCATTTTATGTGAACATTCAACAGTGATATGTCATGACTAAGTGACTCATAATACTTCTAGAATCCAAAGTTCCAAGAGCCATGTCTTTCTTGTAGGAGGAACTACCTTGACTCTATTTGCTCCAAGAGCTTATGTTGATACCTATTACAAAATATAGGAGACAATTTGAAAGACATACTTCAAAGAGGTATTGAATATGGTAGGTGTAGAACATATGAGAATGTTCTTAAAATGAATGATGTTACAATCAACAGTATTGAAGATTCATCTTTCAAAATTCAAGTTGGAGAGTATGATGATCTATAAGTTTTCTGCACAGACAAGTTCATCTGCAAGTCCCAACATTTTAAAGTACTTCAAGAAATACCAACTTAACAATTAACAATGAACAACTTTCTCTTTTGATTCCAACTACATGAAAATCTATAAATTTTGAACACAGACAATTTGATGTATAGTTACAATGGTCCATGATGTTGAATGTTAGTTGAGCTCCTCAACAACACACTGTTATTGTAATAGAAGAAAATTCAACAAATACATACTAAATTTACTCAACAAACAATGGGATCTGACCAAGAATAGGACACCCCAAGTTTGACTTCAATAGATAAGACATCAATTATGTAAATTCATAAAGATCGCCCCAGAATTGACTACAAGAGTAGGATGTATGATGGTACAATCTCCAAAATCAAGAAGGATAATCAATGTACATGTACAATAAGTGTCTAATTCAATGGGCAGCGCATACATCTAATTATAGGCATGCACAAAATCTCTCCTCATAAAAAAACATGTGAAAAATCTTGCGCCTAGCTTTTTGAAGTTTTCTGAATTTGACCAACTAAAGTTTGACCAAATGTGAAATGTTGACCAAAAATGTCACCATCATGTTGTTCGACCTTGATGTGGAGAAAACCCTACTGATGTGGAGAAAATCCTACTCACTATGGCAGTAATGTGCGCGAGAAACTTCAAACAGGCAAATGCATGTGATGTTGAACCTCAACTCTTTTCAAATGCTCAAAAACAATGACCTAGGAATGGGATTTATGGACTGTACCATTTCCCAAAGACGGCAAAACCATTTTTGGGGCCCAAAAACGCCATTTCTAGGCACTATGCATGGAAAGCAACTAAGGAAGCAAAAGCAAATGAAGAAAGTAGTTCTGAAGGAAAGTTTAAACATTATTCCCTCAAAGATGGATATTTGCTTTATAAAGGTAAGGTTTGTGTCCCACGTAAATCGGACATATGAAATCAAGTACCTTTCGCATGCCGCAATGCCAAAAGTGTTGGACATCCATGTATTAACCAAACCTATCAACTAGTAAACGAGAATTCTATTGGCCTAGTATACATCGCGACGTACAAACATATGCATCTAAATGCCATAAATGCCAGATGAATAAGTTTGAAAGATTGAACATTGGAGGATTGTTACATCCTTTAGAGATTTCCAAAGCAAAATGGGCAAGCATCTCCATGGATTTCATTACAGGATTACCTTGCACTCAAAAAGGCTATGATTCAGTTTGGGTTGTAGTCGATTGTTTGACTAAGTTAGCTCAATTTATAACAGTCAAGACTACTTATAAAACTCATGAATTAATCTTTAGTTGACTTGAAACTAAACTAAGCTTGAGTACAGCTCAGCATCCCAACATGGATGGACAGACTGAAAAAGTCAATTCAAAATTTGGAAGAAATATTAAGAGCTTATATTACTTCAAAACAAACTAATTGGGAAGATTATCTTCTTTTAGCTGAATTTGCCTACAACAATGCCAAGAACTTATCAACTAAATTGAGTCCATTCATATTGATGATGGGTTCTAGCCCATCTCTCCAAATGTCTCCACATGTAGTGGGACCTCCAATTGAAAGAGTTCAAGAAGTACAAGAATTTCTTCAAGAAATGAATTTTAACCTGAAGTTAGCTAAGAAAAACTTGAAAAGGGCTCAAGGAGCAAAAGCTTATGCTGATCCAAAAAAACGTGAAGTTTTCTTTCAAGTTGGAGATCAAGTTTACTTCGAGTTCAAGATAGAACGAAAAACTTAAAGACCAAAAAATATGTCAAGTTGTTGAAAAGATATTACAGTTCTTTTACAATCATAAAAATAGTTAGAATGTGGGCATACAAATTACAACTTCCAAAAGAAAGTTGGATTCATCCAGTGTTCCATGTCAGCCAACTTAGAGAAAGTCTACCAAATTCACATAATCTCATTGGATAACAAATAATACTTCCACTTCCAATAAGTGAAACAGTTCCTCATTAACCTGCAAGGATACTTGGCACCCTTGGTTTGAATTGATTGTGTAAAGAGCAGTTCTCAACTCTCTCTCTCTCTCTCTCTCTCTCTCTCTCTCTCTCTCTCTCTCTCTCCCTCCCTCCCTCCCTCCCTCCCTCCCTCCCTCCCTCCCTCCCTCCCTCCCTCCCTCCCTCCCTCCCTCCCTCCCTCCCTCTCTCTCTCTCTCTCTCTCTCTCTCTCTCTCTCTCTCTCTCTCTCTCTCTCTCTCTCTCTCTCTCTCTCTCTCTCTCTCTCTCTCTCTCTCTCTCTCTCATTGGGCAGCTCCGGGTTTCATCACATCAGCTCGAGATTGAGAGGGCTCGATCCAGGGGAGCCCGCCGTGAGGAGAGGTGGTGCCCAGTATGCGAGACAAAGGTAGAGAGTGAGGAGCATTTTGTTATCAGAGGCCCAGCATAGGTAGACCTACGAGCACATTTCCAAATAGAGGAGTCACTCCAGTTATGCATGACTATGGGAGACTAACGACGCTCGAGACGCTTCCTCCCAGCCGCATACGAGAGGCGAGATATTAGACGTAAGCATTTGGGTCTTTCATCCGGTGGCCCTTCACATGTAAGAGGGTATAATGCTTCTCCTCCTCAACCATCAACCCACTCAAATGTCCCCGAAACATCACAAGATGCCCAATCACATTTTCAAGCATCAAATATACCAAATATTTCACAATCACCAACGATAAGAAGTACATATCAAAGGCAAGGTGAATTAGGAGATGCTCCGGGGCATACGAGGACATCTCTCACATGGCTCAAGGAGAAGCAAAAGATGGCGAATTCGGAGATCACAAAATTGGTAATTCTAGAAAATTTATCTTTTAATCTTTTGAATTCAAAGCAATGGAAGGCTATTGTGAAGGCAATCTCGGAGGTGGGCCCATGTCAAGGATGGACAGGGCGTTCTTATTCGGATTTAAGAAGAAGAAAAATTGATGAAGAGAAGAAGAAAATTGATCTCTCTCTCTTCTTCCTATGAGAGAGAAATGGTCTAGATATGGATGCACGATCCTCTCCGATGGATGGAGAGATAGAAAGAATAGGAGCATGATTAACATTCTTGTATCATGCCCAATTGGTACATTTTTTCTACGTGCGGTAGAGGTGGGCAAAAAAGGGAAGAAGACCACCGGAGCTTTCATATATCGGCACATCAAGAAAGCAATAGAGGAGGTAAAATCTTTAATTTTATTTGTTATTTTTGGAATTTTTATTTTTCAGTTTTTTTCATTAATGATCATTGATAATATATATATATGCATAGGTGGGAGCGGAAAATGTTGTGCAAGTTGTAACCGACAATGCGAGCAATTGTCGGCATATGGGAAAGCTCTTAGAGGAAGAATACAAGCATATTGTATGGACTCCTTGTGCTACACATTGCCTTGATCTATTGATGGAGGATATAGGTAATTCTATTTTTTATGTAAAGTTTTTAAAATTTATCATGCTTCATGAATCATGTAGATCTAGTATCCACATGTGCATGTGCATGTGCACGTGCACGTGCACGTGCATGTGCACGTGCATGTGGCATGTGTCAATATGTTTCTGGCTTTCATGAATCATTATCATGATGTATGTGTCGATGTTTCTATTTGCAGGGAAGCTTTCATGGGTAAAGGCTTGCACACAAAAAGCCTCTAGCATGGTGACATTTTTCACACAGAAAGGGAAAGTGTTATCCATGTTTAGAGAGCATAGTAAACTTGAAATCAAAAAGCCCGCTACCACTCGCTTTGCATATATGTGGATTGTGCTTTCACGCCTTCTTGAGGTCAGAATCCCTCTTAGACAGACAGTGGTCTCTCTTCTATGGAATGATTGGGATGAGAGCTCATTGGAGGAATCAAAGAGCATGCAGAGGCTATGCTTGGATGAGGAGTTTTGGGAGAATGTGAAAGCTGTCTTAAATATTTTGATACCTATTTATAGAGTTTTACGCATGACAGATTGTGAGGGTGCCACATTGGGGCTCCTCATACATATGATGAGGAGAGCCATAGATGATATTAGGGCAGCCACTCTTGTCACTACGGAGCAAGCCAATGAGGTGCTTGAGGTAAGAAATATTGTCATTTGTAAATTACTAAATTGAAAAGCATGTTGCATTCCTTAATTGATAATTTTGAAGCACTTATAAGCTATTTCTTTTTTCATTAGGTGACATTGAGGAGATGGACATGGATGCATAGACCCATTCATGGATTTGCGGGTCTATTGCATCCTGCATTTAAAAGCCCGGCGCTATATACAGATATCGAGGTACTTTCAGATAGACTTTCATACATGTCACGGGTTGTTCCCTCTCACCTGCATAATGAGATGTTAGAGCAGATCAGTTGTTACTTGGATGAGAGACGAAACTCGGCATTCACATTCCCTTCATGTTGGGATAGGGCTTCGATGGTGAAGCCTCTTTTTTGGTGGCAGAATTTTGGATTCAGCTTCTCCACTTTATCTACATATGCTCTTAGAGTTCTCTCACAGGATTGCTCATCCGGAGCCTGTGAGAGGAATTGGAGTGCCTTTTCTCTTATTCATACAAAAGTAAGGAATAGACTTAGCCCTGAGCAGATGGAGAAGTTGATTTACTGCCATACTGACTTGAGGATGCTGGAGAACATACCAAACATGGAGACATTGAAGCAAGTAAGTGTAATTTAATTTTTATATATAAATTATACATTCTAAATTATAAATTTATAATGTATGAATTTGTAATGACTATCTGAAATTTCTTTCTATTTTAGGTTGATGTAGATACATTTTGGCCATTATTGAGCACCATGCCTCGCCCAGGAGATGAGATGCATGAGGATGATGAGGACTTCCTATTTGTTGAGCTTTATAGAGAGCTATCCTCTATAGATGTGAGGCAAACTCGGAGCCGTACCAGTACCAGTAGAGGCATCAGAGTGGTTCGTGGCCGTGGGAAGGGCTTGATCATTCGCTGGGGATCGAGTTCCACCAGTATGCATGGAGAGAAGGCCGGTACGAGCAGAGCACCCCTACAGACGGCCACATATATGAGGAGGACGATCTTACCTCCTCGACATCAGTCCTCTCAGTTTGATGATGAGGGGAATGTTATTAGTCCCATAGAGAGTCCAGTGTCATCTACTTATGAGATGACATCAGAGGATTCTTTAGATGAGCCGGATGACTCCGATGATGACATTGAGTGATCATTGATGATCATGATTCAGGATTCATATGTATTGTGATTTATCATTTATCATTTGACATTTATGACATTATGACATTATGATAGTTGGGATTTGTTTTTATGATTGTGGTCCGTGGACATTAGTGATTATTGATGACTCATGAGTTATGATTGATGATGATGATGTATTATAATTTGTGACATGTGTGTCTCAGGGCATGTGCCATGATTATAATTTATAAGTTATAATTTATATGTTTTGATTGAAACTTTGAAGTTTGATTGTTGATCATTGAAATTTGACACCATTATTGCACATAGCATGCTACACAAGTGATGATGCATAAATTACAATGCACATGCGAGTCCAAAGTGGTGAAATAAGATTTATATGATGCACAATTTGAATGGTAAATGCACATTGCCTAATGCACAATGCACAAAATGCAAATTAGTAAAATTGCATTGCATAAATGATAATGTTACATATTTCTGTCATTGTCTGAATCATAGATGCACATTGCGCATGCGGCATAACTTACATGCATCATGTATATATGACATATATATTATGGAGATATTTCACATCCATCTTTACTAGATTAGCTATGTATATGTGTATTTTACATATAGCTTATGAAATTTCAAAATAATTATTAAAAAAAAAAGAGGGAAAAAAGATTTCGTACTAATATCGTACGGATTCGTACCTCATGATTAGTACGTACCTAGTATAGTACTAATACGTATCGTACCTGTCGTTCGGATCGTACTTGGCTAACTATGATGCATACATAAACATGTTTTTTGGCAATCTCTCTCTCCCTTTGAACTGAACCCTAACCCTAACCCTAACCCTAACCCTAATATGCATCTGCCCCGGACTAATAATTGTTGCCTACAATTATTAGCCAATCCCAACCTTGCTCCATCGCGCATCGGGCGCGCTCTCGTTTTCAACGCAAGTCTTTGGGCTCCGCATATCAAGCATTTTGTTGGGGTAAAGGCCCTAAATGACCCCTCATATTTGTACACTTGTGTATAGGCCTTTAAAAGGCAGATTATAGTCATTTTTATTCTTTTGGCCAAGTTCAGTGTGAACTTGGCCAGGTCCTATAAATAATAACCTAAACTAAAGTTAGGGTTTTTCTTCTTCTTTTGGACAACCCACCAAAGAGCTTCGCCTCCCTTCTTCTTTCGATCTCTCTCTCTCTCTCACCTGTGTATGCTGCTGGACATTCACATGCCGTGCTGAGTCAAGAGATGCTCCATTTGAGCTTCTCCATCTGCTGAGTACTCTCTCTTGCTCCAACAACTGCTCTTGAGGCATTAAAGCAGCTTCATTTCAGTTTTCAGCAGGGTTTTTCTTCAGATTTTGCAAGATCTTCGCGTTTCATCGCAAAGAAGGTGCCCAAAACAGCGACATCAGCATTTCTGGAGTGTTCTACTTCAGTTTTTGCAAGTTTTTCTGAGTTTTGTCGCAAAGAAAAGGATTAAAAGTGCAGCACCACACCTTTGGAGCGGTATAGACTCCTTTTCACGTGATATTCTTCAATTTCATTGCGAAGAAATTGTTCCTTTTTGTCTTATTGCTCAAAACAGGCTATTTCGAGGTGTTTTATAGGTGTACACAAGTGTTCCACAGTCCAAACCAGCAATATACAGGTTTAACATTTCATGTATTGAAGTGTGGCATGAGAAATTTGCTTATGTACAGCAAATCGTTGGATTTTCTCTTAATTTTTCAAAATTCTGAAGAGAAAATTTGGGGTTTTGCTCCCTTTTGCTCCTAAAGGCTTCCTTATAGCCTTATGTATATAGTTTGAGGTCAAGAAAAAGTCAAATTCGCTGATTTGAAGCATAAATTGACTTGCTGGAATTTTCTGCAGGTAATTTCAGAAAATTACAGATTTTAATCTTGTGGTCCAACTGGTCTGTTTTTGCTCCATTTTGCTCCCACAACAGTTTGAAGCCATTGTGCATCATTTTTAGAAGTGATACTCTGATTTGGTGCATTTTGCCCAAATTTCAGCATATTAACTTCTTCATCGTGCAATCATGGCGTCATCTTCCTCAGATGTGAAGAATCTATTTGAGATTCGACGTTTTGAGGGAACAGGTTTCGATTTGTGGACGGAGAGAATGCAAGGTATTCTCTTCTTGAAGGATTGTGATAGTGCATTGGAAGCTAAAAAAACAAAAGATATGTCACAGGAAGCTTGGTTGATCTTGAACAAGAAAGTTGTTACATATATCTAGATGGCCGTCTCTGATGAGATCTTGGTAGATCTCAAAGGGCTGACCTCTACTTCAGAAATATGGGCAAAGCTGAAAGCAACTTATGAGAACACTACGCCTGTGAACCAAGTGCATTTGATGCGGAAGCTCGTTGGTATGCACCTTGATGAGTCCAAGAGTGAAGCTGAACACTTATCCCTCTTTACAGGTACTCTGGCAGAATTGCAGGACTCAAGTATGGCTGTTTTTTATGACAAACTTAAAGCCATCTTCTTGCTTATGACACTTCCTAACTCTTGGGAGGCACTGGTAGTCTCATTGTCCAATAACCCCAACCTGGCCTTTGATGGTGTTAGGGGTTCTATACTTGATGAAGAGATTAGGAGAAAAGAAGGTGGTGAAGATGGAAGCTAAGCTAACATGGTTAGAGGCAGGACAGATAAGAGGAGTAATAATGCACAAAGGAACAAGAGTAAGAGCAAGGAAAGAGGTAATTGAAGCAAAGGTAAAAGCAACGATGTGACTTGCTATCAATGTGGCAGGAAAGGCCACAAGAAACCTGATTGCCGCTATTACAAGGCACAGCTTGAAAGAAATAGGAATGTTGGAGATAAAAAGAAGGTCAAGAAAGAAGACAAGAATGATGTACAGAACATCCAAAAGGACAAAGAGAAGGCCAATGTGGCCTCTAATGTAGTCATAGAGGAGCTGTCAGATGTTGAGGATATTTTGTGCACTACTTTATCAGCCGATGATACTTATGCATATGATTTCTCTCTGAATGTTCACACACAGGACATGTCAATCACCAAAAGTGATCTTATCGATGCTTTGCTAACTGTTAATGATGCATTGGCCCAGACATGGCTAGTTGACTCTGGTGCTTCTTTTCATGTGACTCCTATCAAGGAGTGCTTTTCTACTTTTATTGCAGGCAGCCATGGCCATGTATACCTTGGAAAAAATCATGCTTGTTCCATTGAGGGTATAGACACAGTGCATTTCTCTACAAATGGCACTAATGAGCTGGTTTTGCATGATGTACGTTATGTACCAGAGATCAAGAAAAGCTTACTCTCTGTGGGTCAAATGGATATGCATGGTTATAGCATTCTCTTTGAGAGAGGATCATGGAAAATGACAAAGGGATCAAGGCTGATAGTGAAAGGCATAAAGAAGGGAACTCTCTATTGCTTGCATGGGAAAGCCTTATCAGGCAAGTTCATTTCTTTGGCTGAAGTTCATTCCCATATGGAGTTGTGGCATAAGAGACTTGGCCATATGAGCCAAAAGGGTCTCACTAGGCTTTGTAACTTAAAGAAGCTTGATGCTAAAGGCACAAAGCTTGATTTTTGTAATGAATGTCAATACGGAAAGCAAGTGAAACGTTCCTTTTATTCTGGTGTATCTCGTAAGTCTTGTGTACTTGATCCCACAAAATCTATGGGGGGTGCTTTGTATTTCATCTCTTTTGTTGATGATTTTTCTAGAAAAATTTGGGTTCAATTGCTTAAATCTAAGGATAAAGCATTTGCTGCATTTAAGCGCTTTCATGCATTTGTGACCACCGAAACAGGTAGAAAGCTGAAATGCTTGCGTACAGATAATGGTGGTGGGTATACAAGTGCTGAATTTCAGAAATTTTGTGAAAAATTGGGCATTAAGAGGGAGCTTACTGTTCCGTACAGCCCCTCTTCTAATGGTGTGGCTGAACGCTATAATAGGACACTTTGTGAGAGGGTGAGATGCATGTTGTCCACAGCTAATCTCCCTCATGGATTTCGGGGAAAGGCACTCAAAACTGCAGTACATATTTGCAATAGATCCCCTCACAGGTCCTTGAAAGGTGACATCCCTGAAGAGGTTTGGTCTGACAAACCTGCTTCATATGATCACTTACGTGTCTTTGGCTGCGAGGCTTTTGTGCACATAAGGCCGGAGCTGAGAAACAAACTTGATGCTAAGTCCATAAAAGGTTTCTTCATGGGATATGGTGAAGAAGGTGAAATGGGCTACAGAATTTGGATACCTCAGCTCAAGAAAGTTGTACGCAGCCGGGATGTTGTTTTCAATGAGGTAAGGCTGCTTCAAAATATCGTGCCTCAAAGGATGACCATAGAAGGGTCAGATTTCAGCATGACCAGCCACCTATTAGGCCTGATTTTGATCCTCAGGAAGCACCACAAAAGACTGAAAATATTGATGATCCAGTGGTTTTTGAGCATGCTGGACAACAAAATGACGCTCCGGATGGGCATATGCAGCCACCTATTCATGCTGAAAACAGGGCTGGAAATGATGTGCAGCAGCCCATTAACAATGGACATGTTGATATACCTCCTGATGTAGATCCATTGCCAAACAATGTGCATCATTGCGTAAGAAGATCTACATGTGCTAGGAGGCCAATGAACAGATATGATCCCTCTATATGTTACATTATGTTATCCGATGAGGGGGAGCCTCTCACTTATAAAGAGGCAAAGCTATGTGAGCACAAGAAGAAGTGGGAGTTAGCCATGCAGGAAGAAATAAAGGCCTTGCATGCAAATGATACTTGGGATCTTGTTAAGTTGCCCAAAGGTAGGAAACCCATTCCTAACAAGTGGGTATACAAAATCAAAATTGTTGATGACAAACCCAAGTATAAGGCAAGGCTGGTTGCTAAAGGATATGCCCAAAAGGAGGGCATTGATTTCCAAGAGGTGTTCTCTCCGGTAGTTAAAATGACCACTCTACATGTGCTATTTGCTACAACAGTTGCTTTGGATTTGGAGCTATTCCAAATGGATGTTAAAACAGCCTTTTTGCATGGTGACTTAGATGAAGAGCTGTACATGAAATAGCCAGAAGCATATGCCATTCCTGGAAAAGAGCATCTGGTATGCAAGCTGAAAAGGAGCTTGTATGGGCTGAAACAAGCCCCTAGGCAATGGTATAAGAAGTTTGATGCATTTATGCTCAAACATGGGTTCAAAAGAAGCCATGCAGATCACTGCTTGTACACTAAAAAGGATGAAGATGGCAGCCCAATAATTCTTGTGCTGTATGTAGATGATATGCTGCTGGCTGGGAAGAAAAAGGGCACACTAAATGCTCTTAAACAGCAGCTGCACTCTGAGTTCTCAATGAAAGACCTTGGGGAAGCTGAGCATATTCTTGATATGCGAATAAAAAGGGATAGGCACTGGGCAGCAGCATACTTTGCATTTATCCCAAGAAAAGTACATTGATAAAGTACTGGACAGATTTAATGTGGCTGATTCTAAGCCTCTTGGACTGCCATTGCAGCCACATGTTAAGCTTTCCCAAGATGACTGTCCCAAGGATGATGATGCAGCCAACTACATGAAGAGTGTTCCATATGCATCAGCCTGTGGTTCACTTATATATGCTATGGTTGCCACTCGGCCAGACATTGCTCATGCAGCTTGTTGCACTATTCATAGATATCGCACTCCATACACGCCGCAACTTCATGGGTATCTCCACATGCATACTACGGAGATCTGTATCGGCTTTACCACTTTTTTCCAGCACTTTTATCTTCCCTGATAGACAGAAGATACACCCATGTACATCGATTTGTCTCATAAGCCGAGTTCGGCCTCCTAATAGATGTAAGAACTCTCTCTCTCTCTCTCTCTCTCTCTCTCTCTCTCTCTCTCTCTCTCTCTCTCTCTCTCTCTCTCTCTCTCTCTCTCTCTCTCTCTCTCTCTCTCTCTCTCTCTCTCTCTCTCTCTCTCTCTCTCTCTCTCTCTCTCTCTCTCTCTCTCTCTCTCTCTCTCTCTCTCTCTCTCTCTCTCTCTCTCTCTCTCTCCCTCCCTCCCTCCCTCCCCTCCCCCCCTCCCCCCCCCCCCTCTCTCTCTCTCTCTCTCTTTCTCTCTCTCTCTCTGTTCAAGCTCAAGATCAAGGACAAAGCATTGAAGTACATCAAGGAAGTGGACACACAAGAAGAAGGAGCAAGTAGGGAGCTCCAAGAAGCACCTGTCAAATTTTTAGAAGAAATCCCTACAAAAATAGTGATTTTTATCACTAAAAACCATTGTAAATACCATTTTCCATTTTTGTAACTCCATTTTGTTCAAGCCGAGGAGTCCTCGAGCTTGAGGAGTATTAGAACTACCATCCTACCAATTTTCATAATTTTTAGACTTCGTTTGAGCCCCCAAATAAGCCCTGGAACCTATTTTTTAACTAAGCCGGACACTAGGTCTGGACAGGGCCAAAACCACTCAAAAACTATAAAAAGGGCTGGAGAGCTCATTTTTGAGGTTAGCTTGTTGTAGATTTCAGCTTTGTAAGAGATTTCTAGTGTAATCGAAGATCTTCCATTGTTCACTCTTTGCTCTTACCTTGTGCACGTGTGTGTGTATGTGTGTGCATGTTTATGTGCTTTCACTCACGCACTTGTGCACTTCACTTGCTCTTGGTCTTCATACCGGTCCTCACGTCTCCACGGATTGACATTTATGAGGTGAAGCTCCTCACGTTGGTACTCACCATTGTGCTAGAGTGACACCAAATTTGGCGCCGTTGCCGGGGAGAGAGCTTGGAGGACGAGCGTGTGACGGTAAGACGTAGAGTAGCGACGTTGGAAGGTAAAGAAATCACCATATTCAGTTCAGTTTTTGAGTTTTTCCTCTTCTTCATCTTCATCATCATCACCATCTTCTTCCCTCTTCACCTTCTCTGATTTTTCTCATTTTCGTGTGTACATTCATCTCGTATTTCACTTGCGACTGTGAGGAACAAGCTCAGAGAGTGTTCAGAGCTGAAGCGCTGAGAAAATCGCCTTGGAATCCACTTAAAACATCAAAAATCTGAGTGGCAGTATCGCGGGGTGACAAGACCTGCGTTTGGTATCGCGGCGGTGGTATCGTGAGTGTGAAGGGTTATTTTTCATCTACAGGCTGATAGGAGTGACAAGGAGGACACAAGGTACACATATCTGCAAAAATTTTTGAATTTGGGCTTAAAAATCTCCAAGTATCGTGTCCGGTTGAGTTTTGGTATCGCGATACCAGAATTCCCGTGTATCGCGATACTTGTCGAGGTATCGTATCGTGCATATCCACTTGAGGTATCGCGATACCATTCTGGTATCGTATCGTCAAGTGCTGGTATCGCGATTGCGGTCGCCCCGGTGGTATCGTATCGTGGTCGATCTGGTATCGTATCGCGCAAAGAAATAGTATCCTATCGTCGGATTTCTAGTATCGTATCGCGAGGTCAAGTGGTATCGTATCGTTCAAATAGTCAGTATCGTATCGTGCAATTTTTGGTATCGTATCGTGTACCTGGCGGTATCGTATCGTCTAGCTAAAGATATCGTATCGCAGGTGACAGTGATATCGTATCGCCACTTGCACAAGTATCGTATCGCTTGCAAACTGGTATCGTATCGTCAAAAATTTCTAGTATAGTATCGTCAAGATGCAGAGGTATCGTATCGTCTGATTTTTGGTATCGTATCGTCTCAAGTCAAGTGGTATCGTATCGTCCCTTACCCTGATATCGTATCGTGAGTGATCTGGTATAGTATCGTCCACTAACTTAGTATCGTATCGTCAAACTATTTTGATATCGTATCGTGGACTTCGTGGTATCGCCTAGCGAGTGGTATCGTATCGTGGAAGTTGGTATCGCGATCTTGGTCTTCCTAGTGGTATCGTATCGTCGAATGTGGTATCGTCCATAGTGGTATCGCGTGGAAAATCTGGTATCGTATCGCCTGTCCTGAGCTATTCCCTGAGAGATCCTGTTTCCCTGTTTTAACCCCCAGAACCCTGAACTGGCATAACTTTCTCATACGAAATCGGTTCGAAGTGATCTTTGGTTCGTTGGAAAGCTCTTGGGGAGTACAACAAAAACATCGAATAGTTACGGTAAAATTAATATCAGGATTATTAGATACGGTATTTTTAAGTTGACCCTCAGGTGGGACAAGGAGGCAATGGATTCCACAAGATTTTGAGCAATTCAAAGGAGAGTTTTGGACTTGTAGACAAGGCTTATGAACCTAAGCTCAAGTTCATACTTAGGAAGAGATAGATAAAGTACCAAATCACTTGAAACCAAGTTCAACTGCACAATCAAGACAACTCAGGGGTTAACACTATGTGCTGAGTTCATAGACAAGTGAGTCACAAATGTCACTTAACTGGGAGAGACTCTGAAGAAATGCATAGATCCATACCTAGTGAGGGTCTTATGTCTACAGTGGAAGGGGAATATCGAATGTCTCTTCAATACATATCCACTAATTGGCAAGGAATACCCATCTACCTTGATGGCCTACACAGGACAGTAGTAAGAATGATAAACACTATAGAATCTGAAATAGTTCCAAGACCAGTTGTAAAATACGAAGATGGAGTCTATGTGGACAAGATGGGCCAGATCCATAGTACAAGAAGAGGTTTAAAAACGAGATTTAAATCGAGGTTTAAATCGTTTAAATCGTAGAGGTTTTTAAATTCGAAAATAAAAATCGGGGTTTTTATTCACTCTGAGAGATTTTTATATTTTGAAACATTAATGTATGTACCAATGCAAAGGGAAGGTTGAAGCAAAGGGAAAATAGAGAAGGCTGAATTGGAAAGCAACTTGCAAGGGGCTGATCATGCTGAGTGCTCTTGAAAAAAATCTCTAAAAAAAATCCAAAAAATCTTTGAAAAAATCTAAAAAATCTCTAAAAAAATCGTAAAAAACGTTCCAACGATTTTTATTGCGATTTTTATATAAAAATCGACGATTTTATTGTACTATGGCCAGATCTATGTGGCAATTGAAAACCCTGATCATATTAATGAAAGAGGAGAGTTAGCTCGAGATCACGCAACTATCTCACAAAACCCATTCGAGACCCAGCAAAGAACAGAAAATGTGATGTTAGGACAAATGAGCCAAGGTAGTATACCTGATATACCACATGAGCAATTTACCATGCCAGGAATTAACCCCCACGGCCATGCTAGCCAGGGAATTGGCAATATGAATAGACCTACCTGGAGGACAGAGCCGGCCCATGGTGTCCCCATCATAACGCAATCCCCAGAGCCAGACAAACAAGTGAGACCAATCCAATTGGCCAAATGTATGCGAAATCGTTACGATGGCACAGGAGAACCCTATGACCACATTGCAGAATTCAAACAGGTATTGCGAGCAGAGCAAGTGGATGACTTTTTCATGCAATATGAATCCTTTGGGCTAACCCTCACAGGAATAGCCCTAACCTGGTTTGAACAGGATCCAAGCTGCTTTGAACATATTGAACAATTCTTCCAAGAACTTATTTGGGAATTCACTAAGCGAGGGATCAAGCACAATTCGTCATCCTTACTACATAGTTTCAAACAAGCTCCTAACGAGACAGTAAAAAATGCAGCCCGAAGATTTAATCAATACGTGACCCGATGCCCTATGAGAGAGAGACCTTCTCAGCAGAAAATGATATCCCTATTTTTAGAAGGCCTAACCAATGGAACATTGAGATTGTTAGTATTCGTAAAACGGTTGCAAACTCTGAGTGAGTGTCTTCAAGAGTGCATAGATTTGGAAGATAACTTAGCTGAGGATCTCAAAATCACACAAGATCCTACCAAATCAGAGGATACAAGGAGCAATGAAACTTCCAGTTCGAGCTATGTGGAGGAAGTGGCAGCGTTAGTGGCCAAGAAATTAGGGGTACAAGAACAATGGAACTACCAGATTTCTTCCTTGAGATTGCCAATGTTAGGAAGTTGCACACTTTGTGGTGGAGATCACCCATCTCATGTCTGCACCAGAGAAGGACTAGGATTATCACAACCTTATCCTTATGATAGACACCCAACTCAAGAGCCTAACATGTACTCTTATAGTGAGCAGAAGTACCCCAATCCCGATATCGAAAACTACCCAATGAATAGACAGCCACGACCATTTGTACCACCCCAAGGTAGACCATTCGGGTACCCTCCTACAGAACAAGGAAGAGAAGTTCCTAGGTATAACCCATGCCCCCGACCACAAGGAGCAACTAGAACATATGAACATGGAGGATATGGCCAACCTCAACATAGACCAGAACAACAACCATCCCACCCACCACCTCAGAAACAAGGGCAAAATATCACAATACAAGTTGTTTGTCTTGAGTGTGGCAAAGAACAACTCCTAAGAGATTGTCCAGGACATCCCTCTAGTGCACCAAAGGTTACACCCGTTAACGTGGTAGGCGTAGTAGGGGATTCAAGTTCCGATAGCGATAAAGTGGCTCCTATACATGCAGTTACTAGGGCACAAGCCTTACAAAAAGCTAAACTAGCTGAGCAATCAGAGCCAACTGAATAAAGGGAGCCTAGTAAGAGAAAAACAAGAACATGGAAGGATACTAGGGAGAAAGCTAGTCGTAAGTGGACCAAAAAGCTATCTGAACTAGAAGAAAGCCTGAAAGACGCAAAAACAAAAATAGAAGATATTGCCTCTCAAAGCTCCTCACATGTCAAAACTCCATCCACACCACCTTATCCCCACCCACCAACCACTGTAAATAGACCACCACAAGCAGGATCTGTTCTTGCAGATCCAACCCCAGAAGGCTTGGACATGATGTTCAAGGCCTACCAGGCTCGACTTCAAGAAGGGCCAACACCTGCAAACCTAGACAAGAGCTACCCTAGAGCAGATTTAGAGATTGAACGGACAAAAATGTGCATAAAAATGGTGGAACTAGCTCAAGCTATGTTGGAGGCCAATCAATCGTTCAATCAGACAAATGCTATTGCACCGGGTTTGCACTTCCAGGGTTTACTAGATAGATTAGAGCAATTGGTAAATAAACCTCAAGTTTCTTTACCTCCACAGGCTCAACCAACTATTGAAAGAGAAAGCTCATCACCAACGAAAGTCTATGTTCCTGACTCCATAGATGAGGGAGAACCTCTATCAATTCAACAGCACTCTCAAAAGTTCTTGCGGGAAATACAAGAAGAGAAATGGGCCAAGGAGAAGGATGTTTCCCCTCCTATTCTTGAAATTGATGACCGTCATGATCAATTCCCACAAGACATTCCATCTATTTATGGAGATCAAGTAGAGCAACAAGAAGAAGAAAGTTCAAGATTTGAATCCAATTCTTTACAAGAGTTGCCACAATTCACAGGCCCATGGGAATCTGAATCTCTTCAGATCAGAGCTCCCACAATAGTGGTAAGAAATGAAGACTCAGTGGTTCCAAGAAACACTGACGTCGTGAAGAACACTAAGATTCAGTGTCATCTCACGGTAGAGGAGTTTCTCAAAGCAAAACCTGAGCTATGGAATCATGTGAAGGATCAGGTTCCAGAACTTGATTCCAATATGCCAAAAGAAGACTCTAAGCAAAAAATTCCAGAGATACCTCTAGACAAAATAGGGGACATGTGTGAGGGTGACGAAGGTAATACTTATCTTCCAATCACCTACCAAGGTTACACAACCAAAGCAATCATAGATTCAGGTGCAGGTGTTGCTATTGCGACCACTTCCCTGTGGAAGCAATGGGGTAAACCCGCATTAAGACCAACTAGAATGAAGCTTCAGATGGCTGATGGCCATGTTGAAAGACCTCTAGGATTGCTAGAAGGGATAGCTCTAACCACGTGTGGTGTAGAGTTTGAGCACACCTTTGCTATATGTGACTTTGGTAAAACTACTACCTACGAAATGATCCTAGGAAGGCCCTTCCTACGACAACTGCAAGTTGTACAGGATTGGGGAACCAACTCCTTGTACTTGCAACGCTTAGGGATCACAACCAAGGTAAATTTGAAAGATTACACCTTCAGAGATGTACCACCCCTACAGTGGAATTCTATCCACAAGGAGCAAGAAGATTCGATCTCTGTGCATTCTAAAAGTTCATCTGAGACATCCTGGATGCATGAAGATACCCATTTGTGGATGTGCAAGGTCGCAAAGGAAGAGGAGAAACACCTAAAAGCGAGAGAAAAGGGAACTTCTCCAGGAGATAGACCAGTTAAAGGCCCAGCCTATACACCGATGATCTTTCCAGATGAGGAATTTGAGCCTCATGGTTGGGCAGAAATCTTGGCTACCATGGACATAGCAGTTAATGAAGAACAATGGACACCTCATTGTGATGAGGAGGGTTATGGTATTTCAATGTTCATGTGTCAGCCCTTGCTAGACGAATGTGACCCTAGTGACTTCATAAAAGAAGAAGAGAACGAAGGCGATCTAGAGTCCATCGTGATGGATAGTTGCTTTATTTCAGAGGAGCACTATTTAGAAGACATAGGAGTATTTACGCAAAAAGAAGAAGAACCTCTCACAAGCATCAAAACGGTAAATTCAAAGGATGGGAGTGAAGGTAGTCAAAAGAAAAAGAAAAGAAAAGTAATGAAATAAGGAGAGGAGCAATTATTCGAAGTACCAGAAAATTTCAAGAAATATGAAGTTGAGGACCGAAAAATTTTGGTACGAATGCCTAAGAGAGAGGAACAACGGGAGAAGCATATGATAACAAAGAAAAGACCAAAAAAATCGTAGTCACCATTGAAGAGAATGAAGAAAGATGTACGTACATTGGAGATGACCTAAGTAAAGAAGAGGAAGCAGAGTTGGTAGCCTTGTTAAGGGAATATAGGGACGTGTTTGCATGGCACTATAGAGACTTGAAGGGAGTAGATCCAAAGGTTTGTTCTCATACGATCCCCATGATAGCAGATGCCAAGCCCACCAAACAGAAACCCTACACATATAATGACACCTATGCAGCCAAAATAAAAGAAGAAATCGACAGATTGATTGAAGCCGGATTCATCTATGAAATTGAGCATACTGAATGGGTGTCCCCCGTTGTAGTGCTGCCCAAGAAGAATGGAAAATTGTGTGTGTTTAGGAGTGTATTGGCATAGTATGGACAAAGAAATTCATGAGTGGATTAAGAATTGTCCAACGTGCCAAAAGAGACCCCCAGTGGAGCATGCCACCCTTTATCACATATCATTAATTCCAGATTGGAGTGCTCCATTGGTAGAATTTATGAGATCAGGAACATTACCTAGCGAGGCTAGTCTAGCAAGAAGACGAAGCATGGAGCAAGAGGCTAAAGACTATGCCTTAGTAGGAGATAACCTATACCGAAGAGGCAAAGATGGTTACTTAAGATTGTGCGTTCACGAATCAGACTACTTGAAGGTCTTAGAAACTGCCCATAGCAGTGTTGCAGGTAGACATTTTGGTCCTGACCGAGTAATTAAAACTATTCTATTCTCAGGACTTTGGTGGCCCACTCTTCATATGGATGCACATACCTATGTGAAGAAATGTGACACATGCCAACGTGCCCAGTACCCAATTAGGAAAGATGAGATGCCTTTGAGGCCAATGATGGGAGGACGTGCATTCTCGAAGTGGGGCATAGACTTTGTAGGTCTTATTAACCCCCCAGCAAGAAACTCCCATGCCGAGTACATTATTGTCGCCACAGATTACCTTACAAAGTGGGTAGAAGTCAAAGCTACAATGAAGAATGATGCTCAAACGACAGCAAAGTTCTTATTTGAGAATGTGTTCACGCGATACGGATTACCAATAGAGTTAGTTAGTGATAGAGGCACACACTTCTTGAATGAAGTAATCGAAAATCTTCTCCAAGAATTCTTGGTGATACATAAGAAGTCTGCCCCCTATCATCCACAAGCTAACGGTCAAGCTCAGAGCACGAATAAGATCCTATGTAATGTATTGACAAAACTTGTAAATAACAAACGCTCTGATTGGGACAAACAACTTCATCATGCTGTTTGGGCCTACCGAGTTGCCTATAAAACGGTACTCAATGCCACCCCATTTCAGATGGTCTTTGGACAAAATGCTGTGCTACCTTTGGACTTCCTAATCCCAGCTTTAAAAGTAGCACAAGAACATGATTGGAATGGACATGAGTTATCCTTGAGGATCTTTGATCTAGAACGCTTAGGTGAGACACGACTTCGAGAGGCTGCAAGCATCTACGCAACAAAGAAAAGGCAAAAGGCATACTTCGATGCACATATCAAAGATAAAGGCTTGAAAGAGGGAGACCTAGTGTTGGTTTATACACTAAAGCAACATGCCTGTAAATTGGAAAAAAGAGGATATGGACCCATGATCATCAATAGAATTTCCACTAGCGGTGCAGTTCAATTGGCCACATTAGAAGGTGATATCTTGCCAAATTATATCAGTGGTTGTCGAGTCAAGCTATATCAAGAACCTCTTACAGAGGATATGCTCAAGAGACTCAACACTGCTAAGAAGCGGAAAGAAGAGGAGTTAAGGGTTAGAGAAGAAGCACAAGCAGAGGCTAGAGAGCACATTAGAAGAAATAAGTTAAGGCGACTAGGCTTAGATGTCAACCCAAAAACCCCAAAATATCACATGGACATGTGCCAAAAATCGGGCACAATTACTTCTCAAATCATCGATCGACGCCCCTTTGTTACCATAGAGGTAAGACAAGGAAAGAGTGTAAAGACTGTGCGCGCATTGGTTGACTCAGGTGCAACAACTAGTGCTGTGAGACTTTCATACTGCCAAGGCCTGCAATCGGAGCTCAAACCCATAGAAGCATATCTCATAGGATTGGGAGGTGTAGAAACCCCTTGTGTGGGCGAGGTGGAACTTCCCATATACCTTCAAGATGTTCCAATGAAAGTCAAAATGCTAGTATGCCATGATGAGGACCTCACAGAGCCACTCGTCTTAGGTCAAGATTGGATTTACGACCATGCAGTCAACTTGAATCTAAGAAGTCAACTTCTTCAAGTATGGGTACATGAACAATGTATTACATTAGAATTAGACAATTGCATGCCCACAGACCATAACACCACACACTCTCCTAGTTCCCCTAAGACTAATATTCTCGAACAAGATGTTGTATATGTCAAAAGCTCTATGATCCGGACGGACACAATCATGGAAGGACAGTCCCAAAGGCAAGCACAACCTTCTTCTTTTTCAAAGGGTAAAGCATCCACAGTAGTTCAACCTCAGAAGCAAGCAACACAGTGAAAGACAGCAAGTCTATCAAATAGACAAAGAGCCTTCAAGAAGAAAGAAGCTCAAGGCAGGAAGCAAATCTGGGTGCGAAAAGAAGAACAACCACCAGCTTTGCCACAACCCTTCCCAGTGAGGCAAGCCAACCACTCTAAAAGAAGCATCAAGAAGCGAGGACCAGCTCAATCCTACGGTCTTCCACCAATTTGGGTACCAAAGCAATCGAGGGAGGCCGACCATGACAACGTGCGAATTTGGGTGCCAAAGAGGTTAGTTGCAGCTCAAAAAGGGCTATTGCAAATGTGGGTACCCAAGACACTCTTACATGCACAAACACCACAAATCTCCCTCCCAAGCAAAGCTTCCACAAAGACGCCAAGGAGATGCAAGGGTCAACATCAGGCACAAAGAACCAAAGCAGATCGACCCACCTCTTCGACAATCATAAAAAGGCAACCAAAAAGGGTATGGGTTTGGAAGCCAAAAGTATTAGCAGCTTCCACAAAATCAAAGAGCCAACCATGCTGGATACCAACTTTTAGACACCATTCCATGATGAAGGGGCTAGAAGTAATATCCACAAAGCCATGTACCATTTTCAAATGGATCCCTATAAGGAGGATTACATCATTGCGAGATTCAATCGACACCTCCAAACAAAGATTGCATCAAGTCTAGACTTAACATCAAAAAGCCTCGACCAACAACAACCACGTGCCTTTGGCCTAACCTTGTCTTTTGCACCATTCAGGTCATGCATTTCCAAAGTATGCATTAATATAGGGCCACATTACACGGCCGTGCATAGACACAATTGAGAATCCCAAGCACATGCAACACATTGGACATATGTAAACTATTTTATTGATACTAACATCTTTCTTCTTGTTTTCTGACCAAAAAAAAAAGAGAGAAAAAAAGAATTGTGTGTTTGACGAATCCTCAATGCGAACGATCGCCAACGGACCAAGCTGATGGTCACTCATCGTGATGGAGTACACCACGGAGAGGTGAAGATCAACAAAATTTCAACATGGTAAGATAGGCACGCTTCAACAAAATTATAACCATGATAGATTAGGAAACCTCTTCGTCGGCATACCCTTGAGCACTTCGCTCAAGACCCACTACTTCTTGCCATGCATTTTCCAAGTATGCATATGTAGGGCCATACTACAAGGCCATGCACAAGGCACATAATTTGTTCAACCCATGCACTAATGCACTTACCCATCATCCATTATGGGTTACAAGTACTTGGCATGAAAACTATGAAAGCCATCTTTGGAAGAATCGGAGGACATCACGGTGACCACTACAAGAGCAAGGAAGCCATCCACCA